>JAHBCN010000947.1:0-139401 GCA_019359885.1 Listronotus oregonensis
ATCGCCATTTTCTCAAAAACTAGCAGAGATAGAGTATAGGATATAATATAGATTTTATATCAGAAATAATCCGAAGAATCCAAATTCCGAAAAATATACAGGGTGTTCCATTAAAAAAATCAAAGTTGATGTCGTGATGGGCACATGTTATAATATCCAAAATCGGCATCTTATGACATGACCACGATAGATAGAAAATCGGTTAAATGGGGAAAGTTTTGGACAATTATGTTAGTAAGCTAATCTCGTTTACTACATGGTTTTATCTATTCAGGTTTTTGAGAAATTTTGGAAAAACCTGAAACATGCATTTTCGAAAATCGGCCATATTTTTTTTTAAAGTAAAAATTTTTCAAATCTCTAAAAACTTCTTTAGAGCAACTTTTTTTGTAGAATACGAACGAGTAGTCAATTTTTATTTTCTACGTTTCGGGTTTTTAGAATCATCATCAACTTTACTTTTTCATAGGGGCGCCATATTGGTTTTTTTCGCAGCCAAATAGTGCTTTTTATTCTGATTTTAACAATGTATAACATGTTATAGTTTAGAAGTTTATAACCCCATCTACTTCAAAAAACAAATATTTTCTCAGTTGGCCTTGATTCCGGCGAATGTCATCTAGCGTCATTGGCAGCAGAAGAAATGTTAATATAGCTGCGCAAACGTATTTCGACAATTTTCCTGAAAGGCAGCATCCTAAACTAACATACTTTCGAAAACTGGTTACAAATTTGCTTGAATTCGGAAGTTTTAAAAAACCACGACTTAAGAAGTACGTTGAAGAAACTTGGCAACGAGATGCTGCAGTTAACAACATTTTAAAGAAAATCCAACATCTTCAGCCAGGGATGTTGATAATTCCACATACCTAAGTCAACCATTCTATTTAAAAAATATCGTTAATATGTTGGGAGAAATGGACAACATTTTAAATTTTAAGTCGTTATTTTACATTTTCATTTTAGTAGGAATATTAGTTTAGCCGCTTTTCATTGTTTTTGTTTCCACTTGTTTTAATTAACTTGTCACGTTTAGTTATGTTGTAACACGGTATTAACGTTATAGCTATGTTTGCGAAACCCATAAAATGTCTTTTCAGCTTATCTATTTTGAAAATTACTAATATTTTATTGCTTACAAAAAAAATGACGTTCGCTGGAATCAAGGCCAACTGAGAAAATATTTAATTTTTGAAATAAATGAGGCTATAAACTCTTAAATTATAACATGTTATACATTGTTGAAATCAGAATAAAAAGCACTATTTGGCTGCGTAAAAATCCAATATGGCGTCCATATGGACAATACATATTGTCTTGCCCATCCTCTTCTAAAAGAGGGATTAGAAGTTAATCATATTTTTGTTTAGCTTAGGTACCTTACTAAGTATTTATCTTTAATCAAAAAAAAAATAATAATAATAATAATAAATTCCGGCGGTAATTGGAAATTAACAATACCACCAATTGAACCTAATAATAAAATCTTAAATTCGCCCTTTATTGTTATTATTTGTAATTTCTAAATTTCTAATTTAAATCAATAAAGATATTTACTAGTATAGTAATAATTATTTCTGAATAATACATAAAGAAACAAACGCTAACACGAATAAAGCAAAATATATTTAACAGAGGAAAAACAATTTAAAATATGAAAGCACTTAAAAAGTTCAGTTAATATTTGATCCGTGTAAGTTTCGTTGGCAATTAGCAGCAACACGGGACTAAATGAGCGCCAGTGGGAGGCAGCTGCCGCAGTAACTCATCATAACCCGCCATTTCTCCCCACGGATTTCTAGACAGTGGTGGATCAATTAGAAAGAAAAACAGTCTGTTTTTTTACAATAGATGATTATGATTAAATCACTAAAAAGTAAAAGGTTTTTCGATTTTAAAAACTACAGTGATAAATCTTTCGATACCTTGTTTAATAGAAAAAGTAAAAAAAAACTAAATAGTATAAAAATACCAATTTATTTTGTTTGTTGATATTTTTATTGAGCAATCCCTGACAAGCCAAGTAAATTATTTGTAATAATTCACTAAAGTTTTTTAGGTCTTTACGTTTTAAAGGCGAATTAAGATTTGTATGTGACTGTGGCAAGTTTATTTCAAGAAGTGTTTTTTTATTTGCTTTTACGCCAAAATGGAGAAAAATAAATTTTAAAATTGAACAATTTTGTAGCTTTCATAGATTAGCTATTAAATTTTAAAAGTAATTTAGAAAAAAATATGAAATTGTGGACATGCCTGATTTCAAAAAGAAATTTACAAATCTTTTTTGTAGATTTTGTTTTAGGGTGAATATAGGCACCTTAAAACAAAATCTGGGTGCCTATATGTAAGTCCCCGTGGATGTCCACGTCGTCTGTTAATCAGATGAGGCCCAAAAGGAGGGGAGGTGGGGTTCGAAAAAATCACGAAATATCACGAGGGGGAAGGGAGGTGTTTTTGTTCCCAACGCGCGATTTCTAAACCAAAAAGCCAGTCAGAAATAACCCGCAACCTTAATAACTGTCGGGACATTTTTATTACGGTGCCTTACTTTCATAATTATTAAATTAGATTATACCTGTATTTTAGGATACTTTGTAACAAAAAAATAGACGTAATTTTTAGTAAGGGGAAAGGGGAGTTAAAGAGTTGCTAAAATATTACGTAATTAATAAACGACTCCTTCGTACGAGGATGCAGGGCATAGAAGCGAGTTTTAGCAACTTTGGGCCAGGCAGTTATATCGTATCTAAAAGTTGGCATAATATGAGTTTTTAGAAAGCGAATAATTGCTGCTGTGGGCTTATAGCATATATAATATACCAAACTCTTTATTGCAGATGGTAATTTTATATCTGATATGTAAACATATATGAACGAACATATCATAAATATATATATATATATATATATATAATATATATATATATATATATATATATATATATATATCATATATGGATATATTTTTTTTTTTTTTTTTATATATATATATATATATATATATATATATATATAATATATATATATATATATATATATATATATATATATATATATATATATATATATATATATATATATATATATATATATAAAGTCAGACTTTCCCAGAAGTCAAAAAACAAAAAGTTAAAAATAAATTCCAATAGAACATATTTATATATTTATATTTAATTTATTTTAATTAGGATAATAATAGGCACTGTATATATTTTTATATTTTGTAAGGATAAAACAATGGTGTAATGCAAAATGTGGTTAAGTGCAGTTTTTGGTTAAAATGAGTTAAAAAAAGGTATCAGTAGCAAATAATTGAAATGCTGTAATGCGGCAATACGGTAATATTGTTTTTGAAATTTGTAGCGCAAACTTTAATTTGTTGTTAGTATAATTACAGGCTGCATTATGTAACCTGTAGTTTAATTTATCTCTAAACTTAAGTTCATGTATTGAAAAACCTTTCCGCACTACAGCATCGAAAAGATGTAGGATGTTAAATGGGGTATTAACTTTGCATTCTAATTTTGTTTTGACAAGTCTATCCATATGTTCAGTGTTATCAACCTTCATATGTTCTATTTGTTTCGGCTAATTCCCCTTTTGCAAATTTACACTTATAGGATGTTTTATTATTGTTATTGGATAAATGGATATTAATTTATTTTTAATGAGGGTTCTAAAGCAAGACACTATCCTAAAATATGCTTACCTGTGTTTCCGTAACATTAAGGAGTTTAGCCATTTCCGATCGTTCGCTACTGCTGAGGTATTTTTTTTGTTCAAACTGTTTTTCCAGTTCGAAAATCTGCCTTCCTGTAACAATATTTAACAACGATTTATTAAATATGTTTTCTTTACTTAATAAGTAATAAATGCAAAACTTTTTATCGTCGGTTTTTTTTTAATTAAAATTGGCTAATTTAACCCCCAGGCTTCAGATAAAAATGTAATCCTAAAGTCTTCTTGTAAATCTATATTAATCTAAAATGATTAACAATTATTGAATATAACCTTAAAGTAAAAAAAATACCCTAGATAGTTAAAAATTACAACTATAAATTTCTCAGTATTAACTTTCTCTTACTTTTAAAAATGAACACTTAATGCTGTTTACTAAACAATTTGCTTCCAAAAAAATAACTAAAACAAAGTCAAAACGATGGTACAAATTCTTTTTCGCCCTTAACCTTTAAAAGTAACATAAATCGTACCAAAAACACTTATATTAAATAGGGGCCAAGTTCCCATCCAAAAATCTCGACCTCCCTTAGTACTGAAATCTAAAATTAGACCCAGTTTTGTCTGTTATTGATTTTTCTGTATTATGGGTCCTTTTTTAATAATACAGGCAGTCTTTTTCGTAAATACACACAGTCAGTAAAAAACTTGCCAACTCAAAAAAATAAATAAATAAATAAATAAATTTGTGGATAGAACTTGGTCTAATTTTAGAGCTTAGTACTTTAAGAGGCTGAGATTTCTGGAGAGGAATTTGGCCCTTATTTTACATTAGTGTTTTTGGTGAGATCTTGCCTCTTCTCTAAGTTCAATGAATGGAAAAAAATGGGGGGAGGGGTATCTCAGGCCTGTTGTCTTTCTCAGTATACCTTGCTCTGTAGGTAGAACTTAACCATTAGACTGAATAGAAAGTATGAAAATTGCTCATTTTAATGTTCCCTAAATCGCGCCTGGTTTGGAGTCTAATAGGTAAATGTGGCAATTCCGTTTGTTTAGTGAATAAAATCCTGCCTATATTTTAAATTACACTGACCAACATTCTAAAACTTTTTTTGCCTCCCTGGAATGATTGTGGCTGGATTTTATATATTTTGGCCTGCTGAATCCAGATCTGGCTTCAGATTTTCGATATCAGCCTTCAATAATGAGGGGGAGACACATGTTTTGATATTAAGCAAAATTCAATAAAAACTCACTTTAATACTGATTTATTAATTTAAAAAATAAAAAGGTATGATACATTTTAGTAACAGTTAATTTATGTTCAGTATAAACATTTTCAAGTGTTATTTTATTTTAATATTCATTTCCTTGAACTCTTCCTTTTATAAGATAGACTGGATGTGTCTCGTATTAGGGTCCAGCAATAGTCGGCTAACATATTCGGGCTCCACTTTCCAGTATATCTTTTCTCTATCGATGCGATGTCTTGGTGAAATCGTTCCTCATGCTCGTCCGATATAGCTCCTAGATTTTCAGGAAAAAAGTCCAAATGGGAATGGAGAAAGTGAAGTTTTAGGGACATGTTGCATTTTAAAATATGATAGGCCGTGAGCAGTTCTTCCACGAGTTCACGATAATTTTCTGACTTGGTGTTTCCAAGAAAATTTTGGCAAACACTTTCAAATGCATTCCATGCCCGTCTTTCATGGTCACTTAAAATGTCCGTGAAGTTGGCATCTTTAAAGAGTTGCCTAATTTGGGGACCAACAAAAATTCCTTCTTTAATTTTGGCTTCACTTATACGTGGAAATTTCTCTTTTAAATAGTTGAAAGCATTTCCGTTTTTTTCCAGTGCTTTTACAAAATTTTTGATCAATCCTAACTTTATGTGAAGTGGAGGTAAATATATTTTTTCTTTCTGAACTAACGGTTCTCGGGTCAAATTTTTAACTCCAACTTCTATTTTTTCACGTGGAGGCCAAACCTTTATTTTATAATGTTTGTCTCTTGCACGGCTGTCCCACTCACACAAAAAGCAGCAATATTTTGTGTATCCCCGACTGCAGTCCTGTCAATAACGCTACCACTTTCAAATCTGCACATATATTCCATTTGTGATCTTCGTACTTTATACATCTGAGTATCATCTTCAGATTGTCATATGTTTCTTTCATATTTACCGAATGAGCTATAGGAACGGATGGATGTTCATTTCCATTATAAAGTAAAACAGCTTTTAGACTTGTTTTTGACGAATCTATGAATAGTCTCCATTTATCGGGCGTATATGGTAAGTTCAGTTCGACCATTAGGCCAGGAATATCATGGCAAAATACTAAATCACCGTCCGCTGCAAAAAAATTTGTGAGAGTAGATTCCCTTTTTCTGTAGATGGACACCTTAACTCCTTTTTCCAAGAGGTTCCACTGCTGCAGGCGGGATCCGAGAAGTTCCGCTTTTGTTTTCGGGAGGTCCCAAATCACGAACAAGGTCATTCAATTCACCTTGAGTGATTAAATGAGGTGTATCGGGCAAATCAATGGAACTAGGGATTAGCTTGGTCCGGCTTCTGGCGAAGTACTTCGAGTCTGATTCGAATCAAGCGTGTAACTCTCAGGTGGTTGGGGAATGGGTAATGAATTGTCATGGGGTACTGGTCGCATTGCAGACGGAACATTGGGATACTGAATGCTACGCTTAGTTTTGCTAGTAATTCCTTTGATATTCGTCATGCAAAAATAACAATCATCTACGTGATTACGAGGTTCCCTCCAAACCATTGGAACTGCAAATGGCATAGATTTATGCGTACCTTTTAGCCATCCCGTCAATGTTCTCGAACACGAACTGCAACACACTTTTGGGGCCAGGACTTATCTTGATCGCCAACTTTACATCCAAAGTACAGTTCATAAGCCTTTTTTACTAGTGAAGATATCGGTTTTTGGTACGCCTTCGCGGTAACTTCGCCACAAATATGACAGAATTTATCAGCTTTATTAACACAAATTCGCGTCGACATTTTTCTTACACGTAGATCTATCTAATCGAAAAATCAACAGATGTTTACTAAATGATTATAAAATAACGACTAAAGGGATATTTCAAGCATAGATCCACCTACCTGTCCATAATAATGGGTCGCCCATTTATTACCCCTCTACTAGACCCTCCCGAGAAATCTGAGGCTAATAAAAACATTTGAGGGTTAGTTGTATATTAGTATAAGTCCAAATATTACAAATCACACGATTTTTTTATAGGGATGATTTTTCTGTTAGACAGTGTTATAAAACATTTTTGACTTCAAAAAGTCAGGTTAAATCAGATTGCAATTAAAAATGTGCAGTTTTTAGATTGTTTTCTTTACTTGTGTCTTAAAATCTACTTACATATTTAAATTTAAGTTTCTACTTTCTCGGGAAGTGCCCCACAATTTTGATAAATCAACGAGTCAGTTGGTCAGTCAGTAGAAAAATCAGATTTTCAAAATCGAGTAGCTTAGAGCTCACTAGACTAAATTAATTTATTTTTTTCAAAGGTAATTGAAATACTTGTAAGAATTTACGAGTACAGGGTCTTTGATTATATTTACGTGGCTTCTGGGGCCTTTATTTTTGAAGACAGAAAAAAATGTTTTATATAAAAACTGTAGGATTTTTCCATATTATCTTTTGAAATTATCAGTAAAAAAATATCGCAATAAAAAAATGGAAAAATATAGGCAACTTCAACTTTTTTAAATGAAACACCCTGTATATTATGCGCTACAACGAAAGATCTTTTTTCTGATTTCAAATATATATACAATGATGATATTTGGATGAACCATTTTTGAGATATTTTAGGTTAAATTATTAATAAATTACAAAAAAGTTTCATATTAGTATTAAGAAAGCCATGGAAACAATAGAATTGTTATGTTGCTGAATTTGGTGAGGGTTTTCTCTGGACCCATGATGTTTATTTTTGTGATTAAACATTCTTGCTAAAGTGAAAGAAGACTTGTCGGTGAATAGAATTTTATTTAAAAACTTTGGATCCTGCTGCATAAACCTAGCTATTTCCAATGCATACTTAGGTCGGTCCTGCATGTTTTGTTCAGGAAGGTTCTGAACGGACATAAATTTATAAGGATAAAATTTGTAAAATTTTAAGGTTAAATAAATTTTATAATCTGTTTTATTAAGTTCAGATGCCGCATCCAAGATTGATATTTCAGGATTTTCTAAGATTATTAAAAGTAGTTAATGCAAGTCCAATAGAAAAGTTATATTAATTATCCTGAAAAAAGGAGAATATCCAAAACCTTCTTTTCATGTCGTGCTGCAGTCCTTTTCTTCATTTTAAAGCTTTTTCGTTCATTTAACTTTCTTACTATGTATTTAATAGTATCTATAGATGGTACCCGTTGTTAAGGATATAATAAGCAATATTCCCTTTGCACTGTCGTCACATTATTATTGTTACCATAAAAAAGACGCATAATAGAGATTTTTTGTTCTTCTGAATAGCCCATCGACAAAAAAGCAATACAAACTACTTTTAATAGTTAAAATGATAAATTTCAACTTTTTACAATATTAATACGTCAAATTTATTAAAACAATTTTATTGTTTTCATAGCTTTCTTGACACTTATATGATTTTTTTTCCAATTTATTTATATTTTAGGCTTAAATATCTCAAAAATGGTTCATCCAAATATCATCAATGTATATATATTTAAAATAAGAAAAAAAAGCTCTTTTATTGTAGCGCATAATATACAGGGTGTTCCATTTAAAAAAGTTGAAGTTGCCTATATTTTTCCATTTTTTTATTGCGATATTTTTTTACTGATGATTTCTAAAGATAATATGGAAAAAAACCTACAACTTTTATATAAAACATTTTTTTCTCTCCTAAAAAATAAAGGCTCCAGAAGCCACGTAAATATAATCAAAGACCCTGTACATACCAAATTATGTGGAAAAAGACAAAAGTTATTATAGGGGGAAAATAGATCGAAACATTTCGTGTATTATACATACATTCGTACTGTAGGCCGGAAATGGGCCTGACGCACTACCCTGCGCCTAGATTTAACCGGTAAAGGAAAAACCAAGTCATTTGCTAAACAATTTACTGTCAGTCCTACCCTTAAGCCTTTCGTTAATCTGCATTTTCCAACAGTTGCTTCTGATCCTCATAAAATGTCCGAAATCATTTTTAAGGTCAAACAGGTCAAGCGTATCTCTCCTTCTTTTAATACCAAAAAATTAACTGGTCCGGATGGCACATCAGCAAAAAATCCTTAAGTGCTTGCACTCATCATAACTGGCCATTTTTGAAATTTACATGACACCGGCACGGGTGCAACCCATCCCTAAGAAAAAAATTAAACTCTTCCTTCTAATTATAGACCTATATCCATTCGTTCAGTTGTTTGCAAAGCAAGAGAAAAGTATATTATTTCCCGAATTTTAAAGGATTAAGAAAAACACAAAATATGCGTCGCTGTCAGTTCGGATTTTATCGCAATAGTTCTATAGCAGATCATCTCTCCTTTGTCTCACACAACTGGAACAAGTACCTTAAGTTTCTTGGAGAATGTCAGATTGTTGCTTTTGATATATCTAAGGCTTTTGACCAAGTCTGGCATCATGTGCTCCTTAACGAACGTATATCTGTCAGTTATTGTACATGGCTCAGTACTGGCACCAACTTTATTTCGACTTCACATTAATGGTCTTCTCTTGTTCACGATCAATCCCAACCATAGTTTTGGTGATAAAAGTACCCTTTTTTCTAATATTCAGTTTCTCAATCCAGTCTTTATTACTGATTAAAAAAAACACGAGTGCGGTAATGCAGATATTTCTTTTACAAAATCCTAAATTAATATTGGATTGGGGCGCCAAAAATCTCTCCAGTTGCATGCCTCAAAAACACCACGATGTTTGCTGTCTCTAATACTTATTCTTTACTTATGAGCGGCCAAACTCTGCAGAATAAAAAGGCACTTAACCTTTTGAGCGTTACCTTTGAAAATAACCTTAAACTTAACCTAACAGACCATCTCTGAAATACTGTGCCCATGTCTGGGGAATAGCGTCTTTCACAACTCTAAGCGTACTTAATTTTATCCAAAAAAGCCTTATTAATGATTACATTCTTACAAACATTACTTTTTTGCCCAACGACGAGCTATAGGGATCGTTTGCTTTTTATAGGCATTACCAGGGCTCGGTCTAGGCGAAATTATCTGATATTATTGCTCCACACATAGTGCCACTCTTTATTCATTCCTTTTTATTTTCGTTCCTTAATTCCTAGAGTGTCCAGACTGTGGAACCTGCTAGTTGCTGCCCAAATATATATTCCATGTTCCCTTTTTTCTCAAACCTCCACACTTTTGAGTTCCGTGTTAATAAATTTTCTCTTAGTTTACTAAAGACACCAACGGTACGTTGGTAGTTAAGAATTAAACGTTCGTGGGCTTTAAAAAAAGATTTAAAAAAATTATATTTCGGATTAACAGTCTATAATCCTAAAATATGCACTTTAAATTTAATAAAAAACAGTTACTAAGAAAAAATCTGGAGAACCATAAAACCATAACTACGTAACCAGGATTAAATCGGCACACGTAATACAAAAGCATAAAACGGCCAAATATGAAAAATCACCGCATTATTTCCACATGCATCGAGATCAGTAATGGAATACCGAAAGGCATTAGGGAATCACGAAATTTAACCATTTTTAAAAGAATACTAAACGAATTTTTGCATACTACTATAGTTTTGCGGAATTTAGGGTCATACAATTCTGAAATGTGTGTATAACAGGTTAAATTCATGCTTTCGTTTTTTTTATGATTTGTGGATAATTTACCTTTTTTATATATTGAATAAAATCGAGAGAAACTATGACTTTAATCGGAAAGATATCTTATAAGGAAAACCTAATATTATGGGAAATAAGAGATTTTTTGCGCAGCCTAAAACACATAAAGAACTAAAGAATAATGCACTAGTAGACATAAGGTTTGTTCCAACACGTCGAAAAACCGTCACCGAACGATCACGCTCATGCGCAGTGATTAAAGTGCGTTCCAACAGAGACGTGACGATTATCGGACAATTTTGTGTGGGTAGGAACAAAACTTGGAATTGTTTATGTTACGGATTCAGAACGGTAATTGCGATACATGGCCTAAATTAAAAACTGTTTGTGTTGACTTGCGCATTGAGCATCTTGGCACTGGATTTTTGATTTCTAACAGCTGTTTCATGTTTTATATTTCATCTTCCTATGTTTACTGTTATTTAGCGACTAGCATGCAACGTGCTTTAGCATTTCCTATTTCCTCGCTTGTTTAGCATTAATTTTTACACCTCCTAGGCACATCATTAAATTTAATTATCTTTAAAGATAAGTGACGATATTATGAGTGATATTTGCTAACTTTGATCACAAAAATAATAAGTAGAAAAGTAGGGTTATATTTTTAAAGCAAAAAATTCAAAGTCATTTGACCTTTTGATTCGACAGTCCCGAAAACGATCCGCAAAGCGATCCCACGTTTGTTACTTTTCGTACCGTCACGAAACTATTTTAAGTCCGCGCATGCGTCGAAGCGCAACAAAAAACAGTTCAAAAACGATTTCGAAACGATACCGGATGCTTGTTGGAACAAACCTTTAATATCCAAGTATACTTTTATTGACGGTATACTAGCTAATTACAGTCTCACCCTAAAGCATGTATATAATATTATTGTCGATACAAATACAATCAATAAATAGTACATAAGATTAAAGGAATATTGTAAAAATATATCTACAAGGTTAACTCAGCTTGTGACTGAAATACTACCTAAATACTGACATAAAATTTAAATGTCTCCAGACAACATATAACAACATTAAATAAGAAGCTTAGACACGCCTGTTATTTTTTTTTAACTTTATGGTAGTCCACGAAGGTAGCCTAAGTAAGTACTAGGTACTGTGGGTGGCCCGCTCATCTGCAAAATTAAAATACGATCAATACGATACGTTAGATGTAATTTGGATCATTTATTTTTTTATTGTAGTAAATATATAGCCGAAAACAACAACTTTGACTCTTATGTTTGACAGACGATTGGTTTTGCCCTTTGTATCCCCATCTTTTGTGTGGTAATAAAATAAAAAGTTGCCCTGATAGACCCCAGTGTCGTAAAGTGTGTTTTTCTGTCAAATATGTCATAGGTTTAGTATGTTCTTTAACACTGTGGGGCTTTAACTGTTTAACCCGGACTCCCAGACTCCCGACTCTAAGTATCGATACCTATTTAAACTTGTTTCTCTGTTATCAAATATTTTAATTGTTATTTACAGGCAATCTTTATGAACGTGAGGTCCTGACCCACCTTGAATGGGTGACCCTAAAATGAATACCTCCCTGACTTTTATATATTATGTTTTATTTTCTCTACTTGTTACTGTATGTTAAATGTTTATAAATCCTAATTTTATGATTACCATACTGAATGTTATTTTCCAATAGTCCACAATATACATTACTAAATTTGCAAAAACAACAAACAAAATTTTTGCCTAAAAAAAGTAGGTGAGTAGATAGAAATATTAAAGGTCAAAATTGAAAATGTAAAACAACAATATAAAGAGGAAAAAATAATTAAGACAACTAAATTCATTTTAATATTGGTTTCAGTCAATTACATCAGACTTGCAAATTTAATGAACCATCTACTTCTTTTAATTTAGTGGAAAAAATGAGACATTTTAAATTAATATATTTAAATAATATATTTTATTTCGATCATTTTAATATTACTGAGTTTAGATTTTAAAAAATAGAAAAAAAGCGAAAAAGATCTAGAAAGCAATGTTTATTTTTTGACACTTTAAATCTTTACTTCTAAATATTTTATTAAATTCCCCAAAGCGTTATCGTGTCTTATAAATTTTAAAGTACTTTAAAAGCTGATGTAGCTAAAATAAGCACTGTAATAGATAAAAAAAGGATTCGTTACATTTTGGTAAAGGCTACGTTTAAACGAATAAAAGGTTACTTTGTTTAAGAAAATGTTAGTTTCTTCTTAACTTTATCTTATTTTTATTTACCTGTAAACGTAGTCCTCGCCTTCTTTTTCCCTTTTTTATTTTCTGCCGTCTCGTCGACGACTGTGGGTTGTGCAGTGTCAATCTGACTGGTCTGTTGGTGATTTTCAATCTGAGGAACTCCCAAAGCGTTTTGAGGTATTGGCACTTTTAAGTCTAAAGGTTCTCGGGCTTTTTTCCGTTTTCGCGTTGTGGTTTCTAAAAGAGAAATATTCATTAAATTTAAAAAAGAAATAGTGAATAAAATGTAGACTACACAACGCGCTTTAAAAATCAAATATTTTTTTTATTGAAGTGTTTGATTTATTATACAAAACACATATTAAAACACATACAGATATTCGGCAATAATTTCTATATATTTGAATTGCCAAAAAATTAAAAAAATTAAGTAATCTTTTAAAGCAATAAAAAAAATTGGTTAAAAGTAAAAAATAAAATAACTAAAAACATTTTATTTATGATCTCTACTTTTTTCACTTAACATTCTTTGCATATTTTTTATTTAAAAGGCTTCAATTACGAAATGTTCATTTTGTTGGTGTAAAGAACGTTTTCCTTAAAAACTTTATAAAGTAATAAAATGTGTAAAATTTGTGAGTGTTGCACAATGGGGTGCAACATGTAACCAGCCAAAAGGATTTTTTTTTGTCTTGGGACAGTCCACGAAGGCCTAAAGCCTAAGTACTAACACACCATGGGTATTTTATGTGAAATAAAAGGCAGTTTATTGACACGAGACATAAAGATTTGAAGATTTGAAGGGAAAGGAAAGATCTCTGCAGGCAGAAGGTTCCACAATCTAGACATTCCAGGATTGATCAAAGTGGGAACTTCGAAGTCTCTTAAGTTGAGCTGTAAAAAGACGCATGACAGTAACATTTTTTTGTAACTTTATTAAAAGCCGCTAAAGGAGAAACAATATTGGCTAACTTCTCGGAGTAGAAGATAAAGAAACACCTATAAAATGCGGTACATGTCCCATGGTTATAATATGCTCCTCAGTGGGCAAGAAAGGGAAGATTTCTCGTAACTGCGGGGTCATTAATAAGGTGAACGGCTCTTTTTCAAATGGAATCAAGAATCAGATTATGCAAATTAAAATGGAAGAATTACCTTGCGGCTTGAAAGGGCAATCCCAGTATTTTCGAAGCTGCTGTGGCTATGGACATAATATGTATGTTTGTGGCTATTAAGATCTTTCTCGAAGATAACGGTTAAATAATTACTGTTTTTGCAGCACTTGGCCGCTTATAAGTAAAGGATAAGTGTTGGTACAAACGATGCGACAACGAACATGACTGTGTTTGTGAGGCATTGAACTGGACAGGATTTTTGGTGCCCCAATTCAATACTAATTTGAGGTCCTGTAAAAGACATTTCCCTGCCCTTGCTTTTCGGATCAGGCTTAAGGATTGTTTTGATTAACTGAATACTAAAATGAAATCTACTATCTTCAACAAAACTCGAGATTAGATTAATCGTGGAAGGGATTAGATCTATAATGTAAAGTTGGTGTCAGTACTGAACCCAAAAAAACGCATTAATTTGGTAAAAGCTAAAGGAGTGACCATCTACAATAACTGATATACATCAATTAAAAAGGAAACTGGAGAGCCAAGAATAATGTTTAGGTAAAAGACCGTAGAAAAGAAGTTTATTTAGGGGCGCATCATGCCAGACGTTATCAAAAGCCTCAGATATAAAAAGCAATAATCTGATATTTGTCAAGGAATTCACGGAACTTGAGCCCGGTATGTGAAACAAACTAAGCTGCTTCGCTGCCTTTAAAAGACTTTAAAATATCAATTATAATTCATCATTAATAGCTGTTTTAAATTTTTCTAAGATTACCATTTATTTAAGGCAAAAAATTATTATCAAAAATAAAATTTAAACATTCTATATTTGATAAACGAAGAATAATTTAATAATTAATTAATTACTGACCAACTCTTAGAAATATCTTAATATTTAAGAATAAAGTATCGAACGTACTTTTTCTGGCATATATTTTTTTTGTAAAGCCAACGATTAAACAATATTTAATAAGTAGCACAAAATCGTGCGTAACAAAATTCTTGTTAATTTTGTTTAGTTTTTCTGTCAACCAATTACAATTTAATTTTCTGGTCTTTATATTAAACAATAATGATAGACGCGATTTATAGTAACAATACCATGAATTTAAAATAAAACGTAATTTAATGTGTGATTTTGTTGCATTCTTTTGTAATATTTAATAAAACTAAAAAAAACCCTAAACATTGTAACTATCAGAAAGATTTTAAAATATAGAAACAAAAAAGTTTCTTAATTTACACAGCCAGTGTTGGTAATATTGTACCAAAACAAGAATAGGATATTTATATCGAAAAGTTGTATTTAATCTACAAAAAGTTTAAAAAATTAATTGATTTGATGGCTATTTAATGGAACATCAAAACTAATTAATCTAATAATACACTTTAATTTTTATTATTTCACTTATATTCAAAATGTGTGAAATGTTTTTCTAAGGGCCGATTTACACAAATGAGAATTATTTATAAATTATTGCCATAATTGTGCTCAAAATGAACCCAATAATTTTTTTCTGTTTTACGTGTTCAATAACTCTAACCAAAATATTTGCAATAAAAATAGTAAAAATGTTTTAAATTTTAACCATAGAAATTAGGACGCAGAGCAATTTTATCGGTTGGCAATGTTTGTTCAGCCTAATAACATAGTCTTAATTAAATCAAATAGGTTACCATTTGTTAAAGTTCTAAAAGTTTAATTTACTTTTAGAATTTTATATTCCAAATGCATCAGTAATTAAAATCATAATTCTTTTTAATGGCTAAGAAAAAATGTGTTAAAACATTAAAGATATACAGCAAATAGATGAATATCCATACGTCGATCCCAGATATTTTTTCTCATTAAATAGAGAGTTAATCCATTGCATTATTTTTCATTATATAACATTTTTTCCCTAAATATAGAAATGAAAAACAAACAACTGTTGCAACACCCAAAAGTAACAGCTACCCTTTTACTTACCTTCACCTGAAATAATTTAAACACAAAAATATTTTTTCTTTTTATAAATTTTTGACTTTTTTAGGTTATCTTAAACTAATTCATTCACAACTGTTTGAAACGGAGTTGTAGCAATCGCAGCCTTCGTGGATTGTCCCAAGATAAAAAAAATGTACTTTTACTAAATATCCTATGAAAACTTTTATCAAAATTTTAGTAATTATCACAATATTTCTTGTATATGCAACCCAGCTCTAACACTGTAGCTTTTTAGGACCATTAGTAGGTTCATATTGCATATTTACAAAAAGTAAAAAAAACTTTGTCATTTACACTTGTTATTGGTAGTGTGCTTATTTATCAATAAAATTAGGCGAGCCATATACGCTGCAGGCTACCAGAGACCCCACATGTTGTAGCGTGTATGGGACGATCTAGTACACCGGAGAAGTCTTCAGTTCGTTTCGCTATGGCTTGAAGACAGGCGTGTGCTGGAGCGATTTTAGGGCCCGGGAAGCTATTCATCACTTACACGACCCATATGGCATTGCCAAGGAATATTGACGAATAGGAAAACTTTTCAACAAGTTTATTCAAGCCTACTAGATATTAAATACGTACATGCCAATATTACAGAACAATGTTTAAACAAATATAAAATATAAAAAAAAACAAATAAAGATTATCAAATTAAAAAAAAGATAACCTAAGAATAATTAACTATAAGATGAATACAAACACCACTATAGGTAACTTTCAAACGCATTGCTTTTCTGGCATAACCTGTTAATAACTACATCTGTGAAAATGTTTTGTTATTATATCAGGTTCGCAGGTCATCAGGCACAAGGCTTCCAATTTCTCCGGTTCGAGGCAACTGCGTATGTAGGTATGTATCTAGCCGTGTCGTAGGTTTTAAGATTTAGAAGGTCCCATCGAAGCAACCTTACAAAGGCACAGCGGGAAACTCGCGAGGACGACGATGCATTGGCATTAATAAGCCTTACATTAATCTTCCAAACCTGCACAGGCGACCGGAAAACATGCACGCACGCACAGTTTCACCAACCATAAGGTGTCACTCCAAAGAATTAATTTTTGACCTGGCTCCGGTCGCCTATGCAGGTTAAAAAAACTGCACAGGTCTCTTCCAGTACACGCTCTCTCCGGTAGACCGTAGCGTGTATGACCGGCATTAAATATTTTTAACTTTTTAAAATACATTAACGATCTAATCCCGTCATTTTACTGTTGTTTAATAAAAAAAGTTATTATTTGGGGTCCCGTTAATCAAAGAGTTTTTTCCGATAAATGTATTCCATTTTTGTGTAAAAATAATGAAGTGATTAAGGATCAAGTAAATAAATTGCCGGACGTTCTGAAATCGATCTGGATTTTAAAGTCTTATTACTTTTTAATCAAAAAGATAATTAGATATTGTCATGAACTAACAGAAAGAATACCCGTTTCTTGTACTTTTTAGGAATAACTTAATTACATTCTTAAAGAAAATTAATAGCAGTGTGGTGCATCCTTAAAGTGAACGCTGGAAACTCATGTAAAATTATATGTTTTTTTAATATTTTCTTGCCTGTATTATATTTAAGGTTTTTTAATAACACCTTAAAAAGACATTTTTAAAAATGTATTATTAAACTCCAAATATAAGTGTATACAAATTACACATAATATTTAAAATGTCAGCAATACCGCTTTACTTAAGATGTCCATGTACGGTACCTTTTAGCAACGCGGTAGTGCTACCACGGACGTTATACAAATAACTACTACCTCGAAACTATCTATCATTTAGTGTATTTTTTTATGCTCTAGACAAGACCTTAAGTGTTTTTTTATATTGAAGTCATTCTGCAGAACCGTTCGACACGGTTCCAGAACGGCTCTACACGTTAAAAGGAATACACTAATTAACGTCTGGGTAATGTCATCCAGGCGGGACCTACTATGGTCACCCATCAGATCACTAACCTAGCCCGATGTTGTCACTTGGTGAACTGACGAGAAGCGGTGTATTAATTGAAAAATTAGGATTTACAATTAAATTGGAATGTTAATTGAAGCAAAAATAAGTCTATATATAATTAAAAACAAATTTTGGATACATAATTTTAATCAGTTTTAGCTTATTTAAATATAACACAAAAAACACAATATACTGTGGCCTTTTTCAACAGCATCTCCAAAAAGCTTGGTAGGTACTAATATTTTTCTTCTTTAACGAAAATAAAATATTTACATTTATATTTTTATTATTTTTTTTACGGGCTTATTTTGTTTTTCATACTGTATTTTTTTGTTGGAACCATATGTATATTAGTATGAAAAATAAATATATTTCATATATACTCAAAAAAATTGGCCGTCATCACTTTTTTGGAATTTGCAGAGAAAACCAGCTTAAAATTTAGGCGATTTTTAACTTTTTAACATTGCTAAAAAATTACTTACTTTTTTTTTATCTTACGTGTGGTAAGAGGGAGTTTGTTCACACGGGACTTAAATATTTTTAGATTGGGAGGAGAAGGAAAAACTTCTGCGGCAGCAAGTTCAAGTCTTGACACTCTAGGGATAAAGGAACGAAGAAAGCGGGAAGTTCGGGGCCTCTCTAACTGAACTGTAAAAGGATGCATTAAAGTTGCACTACGTGTTGCTCTATTGGGAGCTGCCAGAAAAGGAATTATACTGGCTAACTCCTCTGAGCAGAAGCCGTGAAAATACCTATAGAAGAGCGATAGATTTCGCTCGACGGTGGGCAAAAAGAGTAAGACTGCCTGTGAGCGTGGAATCATTAATAACACGAACGGCTCTTCTTTGAATGGAGTCCAGAATGCTAAGTGTTGTGGGGGATGCTATTCTCCAGACATAAGAACAATATTCTAAAGAGGGTCTGATTTGGGATACATATAGAGTATACAGATTGAAAGAAGAGAAATACTTTCTGGCTCAAAAAAGGAATCCAAGCTTTTTTGAAGCTGCCGAAGCTATGGATGTAATGTGTTTGTGCCAGTTGAGGTTATTCTCAAAAGTAACGCCGACAAGATTAAACGACTCTTTGTTCTGCAGAACTTGGCCGCTCAACGTAACGGATGACCATTGGCGACTTTTTCCGACACGAACATGACTGTGTTTTCGAGGCATTAAACTGAACAAGATTCTTGGATGCCCCAATCCAAGATAAGTTTAAGGTCTTGTGAAGAGATATCTGGACTGACCTGCGCTGTTTTCCAAATCACAATTACATGGTGGCTTAGAAATTAAATACTAGAGTGGAGGGATACGCTTATTGAAGAAATGGATTAAGTTTTGTGATGAGTTATTCCTCAAAAGCAGGTACAAATCTCAAGGTTAATATTTGGATTTTCTAATTGCTCAAAATGTACCTCGATTGTAAAAATCGATACATTTATAGTATGTGGCAGTTACCTTATAATTAAATTTTTATTGCAAGAAGTAATTAAGCAATAAAAAAACTTACTGTTTGTTCCAGATGTGGATCAAAATACATCTGTTGGTCACTAAATTAGGTATGTTTTGGTTAAACAACATATTAGAGTTTTACTATAAAATACATCTTAAGTTAGAGCAAGCTCATCAAAATTTATTAATAGTACGAGTTTAGTTTCTAAACAAAATAAATATTTCTTAAACATACATTTTTAGTTAATTCAAATAAAAATATAATTTTATTTTTACGTTGCTCACCAGGCACATTTTTGACCAAAAGTACATTTAGTTTCGTCAAGATTATAAAACCAAGCTTTTTTAAAAATTTGCATTTTTATTAATTTATTCTTAAATAAAAGCAAAAAATATACCTACATGTAAATAAATGTTTAAATTTAAAAGGTGCGCAGCCGAAATAGACTGCATACCCCAAAAAGACATACAGGTTTGTATGTCTTTTTGGGGTATGTACATACCCACTGTCTAACCCGTTTTGATTTAATGACATCTCTGACTTTTCTTTGCAAAAAATATACTGAAAAGATTTTATAAAAAAATATTTTGTTTTTTTATTCTTTTCAAAAGAGTAAAGCGGGATAAGCATGGGTGTCAGATGCCCCTCGGGAGAGTTAGGTTGATATTTTTACGACGAAATCACCTTTTAAAGAGAAACATTTTTCTTATCTATTACACCTCTGCACGCGTTAGTTTTTTGAATAAAATAGTTAATTGATTTTTGATTTTTCTAATGACAATATTTTTTGTGCTCTTTTTTGCAAACGATAGATAGTTACGCCAAAGAAGTTTAAACCAGACACTTTTGAGTCTTTGCAGTGATTTATGTATTGAAATATCGCAAAAAAAAATCAAAAATAAAAATGTCACCTATTTTAGGACACAGTATCACGATTTTTTTATAAATGCCCTCCACTATGCTCTACAACATATACATAAAAAATAATATTACCATCGATATAGGGCAGGTGAGTGGGAAAAGAGAGAGGGGGAAGCAATTTCTTTTTTTGAGCTGTCATACTAATAGTCTAATTGTTTTAGATAGTATTAATAATAATAATCGTATTACTTGTCTTAGCTACTCAAATATTAGTATGAAAACATAAAAAAGTAATAAATCGAATAAAAGAAATATTCAGATAAGCATTTTTTTTAAAGGACCTGCTTTACTTTCCCATTCCTCTATTCCCACTCCCCCCGCCCTATATGGATAGTTATTTTTTTTTACACTGTTCTACCTCAAAAAAAAAAATTAAAATATACATGTTGTGGAGCATAGTAAGGGTCATTTTTATAAAAAAAAATCGTAATAGTGTCTCTTAAAAGACGTGACATTTTAATTAAAAAAAAATTATTTGCGATTTTTGAATATATAAATCACTGCAAAGACTCAAAAGTGTCTGGTATAATACTTCTCTCTAACGTTTGCAAAAAAGAGCACAAAAAAAGTTATGTCATAAGAGATTTTTTTTCGAAAAACAATAAATTATTTTATTCGAAAAACTAACGCATGCAGAGGTGTGATAACTTAGAGAAATATTTCTCTTTAGAAAGTGATTTCATGGTAAAAAATGCTTATCCCGTTATACCCTTTCTACGGACAGCAAAATCCATGAAAATTAAGTCAAAATTTTTCGCTCTAAAAGAAACAAATGGCTATTTTTATAGGTTTAGAACCAGGGAAAAGCTATCTTTTGTGCAGATATTGGTTTTTTATGTTCTACGCACCACTTTATCAAAGAAGGTAGTTCTATTTTGCTCTGTAAACTGTACTATACCTTTTTCTAAACGTTCCCAAAATTTAAAGCAGTTCAGTTAGTAATATGGTGCATTCGTACAGAATTATGTAATTTTTAATATAATTCAATTTTTTTTCGTCGATTTAAAATTTCGGTTGTGATTGTTTTTGCTACTATTACTCTTTTTTACGTTCTTACTTAACTGTCCCACATTAGCAGTATTTGATGGGAAAGCTGGCGCTCCCTTATCTCCTTTCGTACTTACGTCTATGCTTTTATATGTTATCTGCTAATTGACAACTACCCGACAAAACGAAACACTGTATTATTCCTTAACCAGCTATATATAGACACTGCAGTTCAATTCTCAAGTGTCGTCCAGTCCCTTTAATAATTCAAGCTGTTATTTGTCAAGTTCCGAGTTTAGAGCAAGTCGTTTTGTTCTACACGCACAATCGATACCGGCCTAATAAAATTAAGCATGACTGGACAACGAAACATATAAACAATATAATTAAAATTAAAAAGGTGCTATATTGATTATAAGGGTCTTAATCATTAAATTGATGCCTGATAGGTCTGCAGCAAATATATATTTTTTTATTCTCTTTAAGTTAAGTGTATTTTTTTATAGATTAGTTCTACATTTCTTTTAACTTAAAAATCACCCTTTAAACCAGGTGAAATTATTACGGTATACAAAGGATAGTTAAAAATGTAATTCTGTCTAAAGAATAAAAATTTTAATTAAAAAAAAAAGAAAAGCTGCTGCAATTAAGAAGTACATAACAGTTTAAATTTCATTCTTCCTATATTCAGTATATGTATTTTTTTGCTGCACAGCGAAGTTTATGTCTTTTTTTCAAATCTTTGGACAGCCCACGAAGGCTGATGCCTAAGTACTAACGTACTGTGTCTGTCAAATATGCTTAATTATTACCCTGTATATTAAGTAATATGCTAATAAAATTGCTTTGTAAACCTTTCTTTAGTATTTACTAATACATAACAATCCTGCACAATAAAAAACTGCGGGCGAAAATGCTTATTTAAATAGCAATATCAGCAAAAGATTATTAATATTTATCTTCACATAGGTACCCTTCTCCATTTTCTATAAAGTTGTTTTTCTGCTAAACCCCTAAAATCTTTTTTAAAATAACGGGCTGTTGTTCTTTTGTCTAACATTCAATGAAAGCCCGTCAATAAAATCATATATATAATTTTGCAAAAGGTGATATCTGACACTTTATAAATTTTCTCAAAAAAAAAGTATAGTCCTACTGTTTAAAGATTTAATATTTTATGCCAAACATTATTATAATTAAATGAAACATTAAACCCCAGGGCAGAATCAAAAAAGTTTAAATATCTAGTTTTTGTCTCAAACTGGCTATTAGGGTAAAAGATAAAAAAAATATGGTTTTTACTCGTTGTTATCTTTTATAAAAAATTTTAATATATTTATAATATTTAATAAATACACATAAGGTTTCTCAAACATAAAATAAAATAAGTTTTGTCTTAACTGATATTATTTGTGTTAAAAAGAAATCCCTCGTAGAAGCTGTAGGGGTAGAAAAGCAAGGGCGTCGATAACAATTTTTCCTGGGAGGGGTAATTTTAGTATCGGAAAAAACAACTCTGAACACAAACCTGACAAAATATGTTACATAATATTTTTATTCGGAACTTATTGTGTTTTATTAAAAATAAACATTTTTCTGTCCTACTTTCCTGACGTATCCTGTATATTATTCAATATTTTCGAAATATACCCGTTTTGTACTTCTGCGGATTCTGCCACGCCCCTGGGTACACCTTAATCCATAGGTGTACTACGAAAGCTTCCACTGTCTCAAAGCTCTTGAACAACCGACACAAGAGTGTTAGAATCCGGATATGTCTCTAGATATAGCAGCCTTGCTTGTCAAATAAAAGAGTCCGAGAGAAACGAAAAATTATTGCCAGGTTTTCTTGTCTCGTCCAGAGCCTTTGAACCAGAGAAAAATTACTCTCTCGTCTTGACATGACAAGAATCTCTCGTCACAGCCTCAGTGGCCATAAAGTCTTAATAAGCGGTCTTTATAATTTAATACAATTTCATTAAATTTATTTTACTCAAAATAACTCTAACACTTTTATTTCTTCAAACCAATCGGCTTCGCCCGCGTGGGCTACACAATTTTGGCTGTTTTTCCCCGTTCTTGCGGAAAAAAAACCCTAACGTTTAAAAAAATATTGTTTTGTCTATGTTCATCAGGGATATTGTAGGATTCTAATAGTAAATGAATTTTTCAAATCGGTCCAGTAGTTTCGGAGCCTTTTAATGCAAACAAACAAACAATAAATGTTTTTCTCTTTATAATATTAGTATAGAAGAAAGTATAGTCTGTCTCAAAGTATATCGTTATGGCTTTTGACGGACCATATCCCAATAAACCTTTAACGATTTTATTACCTATTGTTATTGGGTAAACCCACTTGATCATAAGGGCAGGGGTGGGCCAGGTATTTCTTGAGTATTAACCATTAGGCATATAAATATTTTTTCTAATATTTTAGTGGCAGTGTTGAATAACCGTTTTTACTGTGCGTTTCGAAAAAGTTGTTTTACGAGAATATCATTTGTAATTATAGATGCAAAACAGGTTGTGAAAAATGTGTACGAAACTTTAATCAGTAGAGGTCTAATTAAACACGAAGCTTTAAAAGAAACCTGTCTACTTACAAAAACTCCAATATCGTCGATAAGGGATATTATTATTAGTGAAGAATTGAACAAAAGAAAAAAACGTAGTGATTTTCAATCTCACCGTATAGACAATAGTGATCAGGACCTAATAAGAAGGAAAATATGTTGTCTTTATGAAAGCGGAGTTATTCCTACCTTGGATAAACTGAAAAAGAAGCTAGACGAAGACGAAACCAATATAAATATTAGCCGTGCCACCCTCCATAGAGTTGTTTGTAAAATGGGATTTAAACACCGCAAAATAGACAAAAGACAAGTAGTAATGGAATCGCATAGATTACGCACTTGGAGATTTTATTACCTTCAAGAAATTAAAAGATATAGGTTAGAAAACAGATCCATAATTTACTTTGATAAAACATGGTTCGATACACACGACACAGTATCCAAAGGATGGGTTGATTCCAGTCAAAACTGTCAGACGAAAGCACGCTGGTTCAGAAGACGGATTTGTCCCAAACTGCTTGCTGTTGTCTGCAAAGAATATTAAGGATTCTAGCTTGCATTATCATGAGGATACAAGTGCAGAACTTTTTGAAAACTGGTTTCAAAATTATCTTTTAAAAAATATATGGTCATCCTGGATAACGCAAGCTACCACAGCCGTCTGCTACACAAAGCATCAGCTTCATCAAGTTCAAAAACTGAAATCCAGGAATATTTATTTTGAATTTAGTTACAAAAAAACGCAACTTTTGGAAGTCCTAAATTCATATGCAATTAAAAAACAATATGTATGTGATAATTTGGCTGAACAGGCTGGGCATACTGTCTTACGGCTTCCTCCGTATCACTGTATGTTTAACCCCATAGAGCATTTGTGAAACCAAGTAAAATCAAAGATCAGAGCAGAAAATTTTACACCTACTTTAAGTCCCAGTGTTATAAATTTGATAAAAAAATGTAATTACTAACATACCAGTTGAGAGCTGGAAAAATTCACTACAGCACATTGTAAAAATTGAAGACTCTTACATTTCTATCCAAAACAACATAAATCCTATTGTAATTAGTCTTAATGATGACTCTGATAGTGAAACAGAATTAGATTTAGATATTTAGATTAAACATGTAATTATGTATAGATAATGCAGTTATAAATTTATTAAAACTTTGCATATATTTAATTTCTTAATGTAATTTTAAGATTATACTTTCCTAAATAAACAATAAATTATAAATCTTTATATTATTAAAGTCTGTCCCTAATGTTCTGTCCTTTAATACCTACCGATCCGCAGTTTTATTGCTGTCGGCAAGTATAATCCATAAATGAAAGCAAGAGCTAACACGGTATACTTTGAGACAGACTACACATAAAATAAAAATATTCCGCTCATTGTCGAATCATTATTATGAATACAAAATCGACTTTTTGTTAAGCAAAATGTAAAAATTTATTTACCGTAATTTTTATAAAACTTTAATGTTTACTAGTCATTCTAAAATAAAACTTGACGGATCGTGACTCTATTCAAAAGAATGTAATTTGGTCAAGTGGTTACCAGAAAAATGTAAATTAAACGATTTTAAACTGAACTTAATTATTTAAAGAAAGCTTCGGCTAAATTAAAATTTCGGACTCAATGCTAAATAAAATAATTAACTGTTAAAAAAAGATCCTAAATGTAAAGAGTAAATAATAATTGAATCATTTGGTTTTTTTTTACTTTAATACAATTTAACTTAATTTTAAAAAATAACGTAAACATTTTGTAAAGCTTAGTTCTTTAAAAGTTATTAATCTTAAATATCTTTTTATTATTAATAATGTCAGTCCAGTGCCGTGGATCTGCGTGGGCTAGCTTCAAAGCTTACAAGGCCAAGGGCCCCCTGAGCATTCGATGATGTTCAAAAGAGAAGATAAATATTACATGCTGCAATAAAACTTTAAGCAATAGAACAATAATTACTCGCACTGTCAAAATACACGTTTTACTGTAATGACTATAATTTTTCAAATATTTAATTTTCTAACACCAACATTGTCTTTCCAGGAGAATTACACAAATTTTCACCTACTAGTCCGAGAGCTGGTAAACAATTGAGTAGATTCCCTAAACATAAAAGTCAAGGTCTGGCTGAAGGGTAGCGGCCCCCTACCAACCCCAATTTATATTCTAGTAATGGATGATTTGCTTATCGATTTCCATTAAAAGGGTTACTTGCTCTTGCTTCAGTCCCAAGAAAAGCTTCTAGTAGTCAGTTCTTAGTCACTTATTTCATGTTTTTTCTATTGGAAGTGTTTCTCTGCTACCAACAATTAACAACTTAACAAAAAATAAACCATTAAAAAATAATATGATTAACCGTTATTGTAAAAAAAACTTAAATTATAAATATGTCACAGTTGTTGATAAAACAAAGAGTTTTTTTCCTCGTTTTGCTTTTAAAAGACTTTTTGTGTTGTTATTTACGTTTTAAAATATAAGTTTTGTACGTTTCTGTTTGTTTCGCCACATATTCTTGAGTCTAGGAAACGAAGCTGAAAAAGTGTAAAACCTGGCAATTTTTTCAAAATGCATAGAATTGCATGAGAATTTGGGATTAAGACCCTCCTCTTCAAAAACTAGGTTATGCGGATAAGCGCTCTTTTTTCTTTAGGGGTAAAAACCACCCCTTATTGCCAAAACCTTCAAAATATTTTTATATTAAAGACAACTTACATAAAATTAGGCTTTTCAAATAAGGGTCCGGGTCAAAAAATAAGATTTAATTCCTTGAAACATTATTTAATATATTTTAAACCTTGAAAATCAACCTTTATTATGATTCAATAAAAAAAATTGTTTACCCTAGAAAAACTACCACAATATGTTGTATTTAAAAAAAAATTGACTGCTCAAAAGTATTACTAATTTAATTTTGTAATCCCCAAAAATCCACCTCTTACAAAATAACAATGCAAAAAATAGTACAAAACCACATATTTTTAAAAAAATGCATCGAATCGCTTAAAAAGTTGGAATTAAGTTCGACTCACCCTTAAAGTGTACATTACGACGTTTTAATTTTTAGGGGTGAAAACTACCCCATATTACTAAAACCTTCAAAACTTACTTCACTTTCATATTAAAGCTTAAATCGAGTAAAACTTGGCTCGAATAAGTTGAATAATGATAATGAATGTTTAATCTTTAAAATATTAGTTGAAGTATTTCAACCCTTAAAAGCAAATCCAAGTATGCTTCAAAAAATTGATTTTTAAGCATAACTCCTTCAGTTTTGGTGATAAAAAGTTCTTTAAAAAATAATTTTGTTGTTTTTTTTATGAGCTATAAGGTCCTATATATTAAATCTGTTTAAAATCCTTACTCTTTTAAAGGGGTGAGTTTAAAGGGCTGAAACAAGGTAGTGCTCTAGTCTTTACACGTTTTTATCTCACTTAATTTCCGTCATAGAGTAAATAAAAAAAAGCAAAATGTTTGTAATTCAAAAAGCTACAATTTGATACTTTAGTAATTACGTATCTCCCTTAGTTTTTGAGTTATTTTAAAGAAACGGTCATTTTTTTATTAAAATTTTAGAATGTATTTATGATACATAGATAAAAAGAACAGAAAAAGAGCTATGACTCATTTTAATTAGGTGGTAATTAGGGCGCTGTTTTCAAAGATTTTTGCACTAAAAAAAAATTTGGTCTAACCCTGTTTTAATTATAACTCACTCAATTTTTATGATACATACCTTTTTTAAAAAAAACTTGTTTGCAAATGCTTCAAAAAAATTATTATTAGTTTTTCTCAAAAAATACGTAGATTTTGCGTTGTTTGCCTTCGAAACTCAAAAATATTGTGTTTGATGAATAACAGCTAACCTTTAACAAACCACAACTTGGTTTGTATTGGTCCCACAGCAATTACAAAAAAAACATTTTATTCGTTTTTCTAGAAGCTACAATTTTGTTATTTACAGTTTTATTGATAAAATGAATACCCATCGAGTTATTTGCAAAACCACAGCCCTACTTTACTTTAACAAGCCGTGAACAACCACTTGGCAACGCCGCAACCGGCAAGAGATACAGATCGGTTTCCCTCGAGCGCGATGAGCCGTAATCCGGGTATTGAGGCGCGTATTTTTAAATTCATTTAAGGCTCAATTCAAAGATCGCGTAAATAGTATTGATATTTCCATTAAAATAATTAAATCAGTATAATAATTGAAAAAATAAATATATTTATATAATATTTAAACTCTAAAACAAATTAATTTATGTGCATAGGTCAAGGCATAAGAACATGATGCTGTTGTAAAAGGAAACAACTGTAATTTAACATTTAGTTAGTAATTGTACTTAGTTTTAGTTTTTTTTATTTATTTATTAAATGTGTCTAGTTTCCTTTTTTTGTTTTTTGACTCAGCCTTTTCCGATTTTTCTGTGGCATTTTGTTATTTTTTTTTTTAACATAATTATTTAAAAGAATGTTTGAAAATATAGAGCACATCATAATGAACATTTTTTTGTTCTCGTTACCACAAATACATTGCGAGCATAAATCATTAAAGCCTTCATGTTGTCTAGTGCTTAAATTAGTTAGATCACACAGGATAGCTTTTTGATTTTCCATTTTTAAAGTCACTCTCAGTATCAGGGTCATTAATAATTTTCTCAAAAATCGCGCACATATGGAACAGAACGTCTTTAACAATTTCTGTAGGAAACCCTTTAAACCGCCACGTTGTAAAAATCAAAGTATTCGTCGTCAATTGGTTTTCCCCCTTACTTTCAACAAGAAAAGAAACACAGATGTTACAATTATTTTTTTTTTTACAATTTTGTGGGCGTAACCGGCTATATAAATTTGTACCGTTTTGTCAATTTCATATTTTTAGGTATTCAGTTTCAAGAAAAAAAAAAAATTTTTAAAGGGTGAAATTTTTTTAAAATTTGTAATTTGGAAAAAACTAGGCACTCAAATTTAGTCTATTTTTGGTAGGTACCTTTTGCATTGACCCATCTGGCAAGCGATAATCATCCCTCTAATAATGTCACTTTCTACAAAATGCTTAGCGCAAACCACAGAATATTTTGAGGGTGACCATGACTGTCTAGGAATATTCCTAAAATGGGCTTTAAGGTTTTTGTCCTTTGGAAAGGTGAAAACAGATACAGCTGGTTCTCCTGCATCAAGAGAATTTTTATAATTGGTTGCACCCAGGCACACAACAAGGACTTGGCATGGTAAATTAATTAAATTGAAAAAAGAGAAGATTACCAGGAAAATAATAATAATAACAGTAACTAAATAGTATCCAATAAGCAGGCACCAAGTACCTATGCAACGCAATAACAAAAATCAAAACGAACGACAAAATTCCAAAATGTATACCTACGTACTTACGGTAATTTCCTATGCTAATATTTGTTACTTTTTTTAAAAAATAACTAAAAAAATACCTTCAAAATTAAAGCCAAACACGAATCATTAAAACACACTTTCAATTTTAATTATTTTTTAAAAGCACCACCACAAAATGTCAAGTTCATTTGCCGCCATTTCTTTAAGTACTTTATAACACCGGCACTTTTCACCCGCAGATATTCTTGTTTTTACGCAATGTCTGGGGAAAAAAAAAACTGTCCCGGTCACTCACAAATTTCACACAGTAAGACCTTTTACAGGTTTAGTCTTTATCTTAACAATATTTTCTTTCAAAAAAGTTGATTTATTCACAATAACACAACAGAGCAACAGGTCATTCAACGTAAATCATATGACTAAACAACAGCAAACGTGTGTCGCTATATCTGAAGGCATAGTTGCCAGATTTCCTTGTTCACGGCTTGTTAATGTGAAGTAGGGCTGTGGCAAAACAATTAAAATCATCTATTTTATCGACGAAAAACTCCGACTTTTGATCGCGAATAACTCGAAAAGTATGCATTTTACAAAAAAATGCATAGAACATTTTTTGCTTAGAAATTATTTTTCCATTGATTTCTGTGGTCAAAGTATAAAACCCCCCAGATGGTTTGGCAACCAACACAAAGGTAAAGGCGCCCTTCGGCATTATATAGATTTTGATCCTTGAACTATTTATTCCCTACCTACTGTCAAAATTTCAAGTCATTCTATGCATTTTGAAAAAAATGCTAGGCAAAATGTTTGTTTTTGGACTATTATTCTGCGAGGAAAATATATTTATGGAAAAAAATAAACTTTTGTTGTTATCTCATTTTTTTATACCCCTAGTACTCGTATACATTTATTATTACTGCCCTTTTAATCTAATCCTTAATACTGCCATTAATTCTATTTCAAAATCTTACTTTTTTTAGCTCGTAAATTTTTGCCATTTACTGTCCAAATCCTAAGTGAAGAAAATGAGAGAGTTCTCTCGTCTGCTCGGGAGTCTTTGAACCAAAGAATAAATCTCTCGTCTCTACAAGACGAGACGAGAAACGATAATCTCTGGTCTCGGCAACAACTCTAATTGTTAGAACGTTTTATGATAACATTAATAAATAGCTTATGTAAATATGTCATTTTTAATTTATTTAAATAAACGCGGTGCTCTTTTAAATAATGCAATAATAACAGTTTTATATAGATGTTTTGCATATAATTAAATATTTATTAAATAATGAAATGTTTAATGCTTTTGAACTATTTGTTCATAAATGCCATTTAAATAGAATAAACTGTAATAAATATTTTAATTACCGGTTCAATAAATTAATTGACTGGCAGTTCAAGTATTCATCAATGTATGTTGGAATATGTGATATGCGATAGGAAAATATCAGAACATAATTCAATTTTTAGCGAATTTAAATCGTGTGCTTTATTTGTTAGTCACTAATTTAACTTAAAAACATTTTATTGGCATTTTCGAACAGAACAAATTTATCGTGCTAATTAATACCTTTTAAAATGCATTATTTTTAATTGTTTTAATATAAGATCAGTTACTAGAGTTGTAAAGAAATGGTTTTAAACTATTACATATTATTAACACCAACATCTTTCATCAGAGAGTTTTTGTACTTTCTTAGGGTTCTGTAAATTTTATTCCCTTTAGATATCGCCGGGTCTGGATCAAGATATCTGTATTTGCTTTTTTAAAGAAGTTCGTCTATTTTCCGATCATAAGTAATTCTATCCATGACTACAGTTACGTTCCCTTTGTCTGCTGGAACAATTTTGTTACATTTAGCATGTTGGAGGTTTTAAAGAGCTACTAATTCAGTTTTTCTAATATTAGTGTTGTTGCTTTGTTAGATAAGTATTATTGAAACCAACATTGTCTAACATCTTTAAGGAAACGCTAAAGTTTAAGTCAAAAATCCAAGGTAATATTTTTTTACAGAAATATAATGGTCATTAATTAAATGTAGAAATGACGTCTGGTTGCTTTCTCGTTCGCAGTGCCTTGTAACTAGACTTCAGGCAAAAACTTTTTAATTTGGTGCCTTTCGTCTTTCTGTGAGGCTAAAGGACCGCCACGCATCATCTGGCACTGTAACCAAGCTGACTAACCATTTTGTTTCCAGTTAGGCTTAAAATCGCCCTTTTTATACTAAATAATATTATTTACTTATTTATATTAAAGTGGATGTTTACATTTTCAACTGAAATTATTAAAAAGTCAATGTATTTCCTTGATATACTATGCTGTATGATACTGCTTGATGTCAAACTACATGGGACAGCAGCAGAAACTTGCTAAAAAAAGTCTGGTTGGAATTCTTTTATGTTACCATGTCCAAAAATTGTTTCATATTATTTAAGGAATTATATTGGTTATATTGTGAACTGTGAAGTAAAGATCACATTAACGGTTACACCTGTGAACAAAAATTCACGATTAAGCTGACCTCTACTCAGCAACCCAAAAAGAAATGTTTAAAATAATGCCACAAAACATTCAAAGAACAAAACCTAAAAATATGTAATTGAGAAATATCTTATTCTAGTAGTAAAAATGATTTTGCTCGCAGAGCCTTAAAATATCATGACCACAATTTCATCACGACATTAAAAGCTTAAGAGCAATAATAAAAGTTCATCGATACAATTTCATAACAAAAGCTATTTTATGTGAATAGCTTTTAGTGGTCTAATAATTATTATATCATTTGAAACAACACATAAACATATTGAATTTATATCGAACATGAAACACGATGTCTCGCTAAATACTTAATAAAACAAAATTGCATTTTTATAGCGGTAGTCCATTTGAACAAATCCAATAGAAATTTTCCCAATGGATATTTATTAAGCCATACGTATGGAGCTTAAATAACGTATTGTGGAATTAGGGACTTAATACAAACATATCAATATTAAATTTTTGCTGATATTGTAACACTACTTTAGTCTTTTATCTTCTGATATTAGACACCCACTAGTTTTTTGAATTAGGCCTCGCAGTTAGTTCATGCAAAAAGTATAAATAAATACACTATTTGACGCCATCAAAGAAGGAAACAAGATATTCTAATTCAAAAATGTTTTTTATATTCTTCTTGTGGATAAAAATAATGTCTGTTATAAAACACAGCAAACAGTGTTTAGTAAAGTGTTTTCCACAGGTTGTCCGTAAGAAAGCACTAAGTGGTCTGCGATAATAAGAAACAGACAATGTAAAGATTTATTCCCAAAAATAAATAATAGAAATTAGTAAATCCTCAATATTTAAAATTTGGTTTTGATTTTAGAGCGCAAACTCGTGTTGGAAATATCCTTTTACAATAACAACCCATTGCATCTCCAATTAGCTTTCAAAACTTTGCCTAACACCTCAGATATGGCTTTAGAATTGGTCATAATACCGGAAAGCACAATCAAAAATAGTGCTCTTAATACGCGTCTTTTCTGTCAAACTGTGTGCTGACTTTGACTCTGAGAATAAAATACGTTGTGACGGACGCTTGTATTGCAATTATTTTTAACCAAGAAAAACATAAATAATTTATTAAAAGAATTTTGTAAACCAAAATTTGAGATGCAGACCTATTGTGTGGAAGATTTTTCATATTTAAACAAAGTGAATTTGCAGCCACAGGTTTATGGAAATTAAAAACTAATTAAAAATATCAATACTTTTCCGTGTACAATTAAGTAATGAATAGAGAAAAACAATAACAATGTGGATAACAGAAGATTGCGTCCTTTGTCACCTGCAGACCCTCAGGAAACATTGAGGAGATAATCTAAAATTCTTGGGATTTTTATATTTTTTACTAATTTTCCTTCAAGTCCCTCAACAATATGCAATTACTGCATTTTGTGGAAGTTTTGGATAACACAATAGTGAACCACTACCTCTGTACTACCCCTATGAATTAGATAATGACCACACTAAACTTTATGTTCCATCTGGATACCTAAAGTTTAGTGTGGAATCTGATAGAACTACCTAAAGAAATCCAGGACGAGATCTTTAAGTTGCAAAATAGCGCTTGCAAAATATACGTTTCATGATGAACAAGGTGATAACGGAAGATTTAAAATTTTGGTAAAAAATGCAATTTTATATCTTAGTGTACGAAGAACGGCTTTAAGGTATCAATTTTTAATTTCAGCTACCTATTTATGCAATTGAGTATTTTCAAATCTGCTGTTAATAAAAAGGAAGCAGACATAAATATTTTGATACACATGCACGTAGCCTTAAGTATGAGTATCAGCCCAAGGATTACTATGTTATAAATCGGACTTAAAAATCGCATTTGGTAAGTGTGTAGTAGTATTGTAGTTTTTATATATGATTTGACTATTTCTTTTCTATTATTAATAAAATTATTTAAAATATTGTTTTAAATTTTGGGTTTTATTAGCTCTTCGTTACAAACGGATAGAATTACACTAGAGGCATGTGGCTATTTCAATATTTGCTGATATGATAAAATTGCCCAATGCTTACCCTTGGGTCTGCGGATCTCCTAGGGCCCATGGAATCTTTTTTTTTTGAAATTTTTCTCCGAAAAGTGTTGCTGCGTAGGAAGAAAAAGGAAATCCTAACAACCCTTATTGTTTATAGACAGAAAAAAGTATTGGTTATAGTCTTGGTAGTAATTGGTTGATCCCCTTTTGATAGTTATTACAAGAAAAGTCGCTAGTATTTGAATATCCATTGTACATATATTCACTAGTATTTAAGTGGCGCATTCTTTGTGGATTAGGTTAAAAGTTAATGTTTTGTTTGCCATAAAAGGGCATTATTAGGATAAGATATTTAGATGTTGCGGCCTTTGTTGTTACTGAGGGTAACAATTGACATTTTGAGACGGAATTAATGATTGTACCTAAAGTGGTCTTTGGGCTTAACCATTAAAATGTTGGGAACGGTTACACAATTACACTTTATGAACTGATTTTTAAAAACTGCCTGCATGTGGGGCAAAACTGTTGCGCTAATTCGACCACAAATAAAGCACTTTACAGATGGGGAAGCTAATTTCCCTAAACAAATATTTTATTTTAGGGCATTTGGTCTTTAAGGCCAGAGTGAAAAAAAGAATTGCTACGCCGTAGCATTTTGATCTTCTGTCAGGTTGTATTTTTGTATGGTAGATAACATATTAACATTAAAAACTTAAAGACAAATTAGAAAAAATAAGACTTATTAAAAAAATTTCAACGCGTTGAATATCTTAAATAAAAGAACAAAAATAATAGAGCCTTTAAAATGAAAAGTAAAAAAATGTTTAATCTTGTGCGAAGCAGTTGTTGGGTTTGTTTTGTATGTTGATCGCTAATAAAACTTTGATCGATAGTGGCTATATTGTAGGCATGTTTATATAAATTAGTATATATTTCCAAAAAAATTTGGTGACTCGATAACAAGAGAAAAATTAGATAATCGGTACAGCTTGACTTCAAAAGCTCTCGAACTTTGATGGGCTCTTTAGGTATTTTAGTATGGTAATTTTAAAAAATAAAATATATTAAAAAAATGTGTGATTTATTAACTTACAAAGACAACCCAAAAGCACAGGCTGCAGGGTGGACTGTCAGAAATTTTATTGGACGCTTGTTTTTTTTTTAACTGAAACTCGCTACTACGTCAGTTAAATACTACTCATTTTGGCACCGTTGACAGATCCTACCGACTGCGCCAACGTGTAACAGCAATTTTTAAAACCAATTTTCTTACTGTAAGACAAATAAAGTTTTAACTTAAAAGGACCTTTTAAACTAACGTAGTAAGTGTATGTTAATTAAGCACTTAAAGATCGATGGCATTTTGAAAAAAGAAAATTTCGCAAACTTAAATTGGTTTGTAACATGAAAAATAAAAACCTAATTACAACAAGTAAATTATTTGGTTATTTAAATATTAAAATACATCCCTTTAAAAAAAATTTAAATTAAATTGTTTATAAATAAAAATATAACTATATATAAACAATAATATTATTTGGTTATTTAAATATTAAAATACATCCCTTTAAAAAATATATATATACATTAATTTAAAAATAAAAATATATTTTTATATCAAACAATAATGCAATATTATTGAAATAAGTATTATATTATTTTAAAAGTTAATTAAAACACACTTAAATTTAAACCCTTTTATTACTTTTCATATTAATTTATCCCATTAAAGTGTGATACATTTTATGAATTTACGCCAGTGCAGCAAATTTAATTTAATTTTACAAAAAAAACACAAAAGTGTCCCTAAAGCTCAAGAGGCACTTTTTGCTTTTTGTGATTTGCTATTAAATTTTAGCGTATTCAAACTAATTAGAACCTAAATATATACGTTAATGCATTAAAAGACATTAGTTTTTTTTTAGTGCGAAAACCGTATGGATGATATAGTTTTTTAAATATGGCCTATATTTAATGAAAGAATATTTTTGTGGCCAATATAAAATCGATATCTTGCCGTCAGATCAGCAAAGTTAAACAACGTCGGACAAGGTTAGTCGTCTGATGGGTGACACTCGAGCGAAGGCCACGTGCTGTCGTGTGGGGTTCGGATTCCACGTTAAAACTATAAATCCCGCTTGGATGACCTTAAGGGAGCTAGTTCAAAGGGAGTAGTTATTTGTATAATGTTCGTAATGGCACTGCCGCGTTGTTAAAAAGGTGCCGTGAAATGCAATATCTGCATTTTTCGGTACGTAGACATTGTTGATGAAACTGGGAAAAAATAAGGTAATCATTTAAAGACCTGGGACCCGTAGTACGTAGTACTTAGACTTTATGCAAACCTTTTGGGCTGTCAATAATTAAAAAAAGCAAATGATAGACAACAAATAATAAAGATAAGTTAAATATTCACAACACTTTTTTGAATAATGATAACTTTTTCCAATTAGCATTATTATTAACATTTTTTTTTAACAAAAGAAACGCGATAGATAGAGGTCGTAATAAATTTAAGTATAGAGATAATATAAGAAACACCCTAAAATTATAAAGATTATTAACGTTTTTTGACCGTTTTGTGTTATTATTAACTCGGTTGTTTATTATCATCAAGTGCACATTCCCCGTTATATATTTAACGACTGTCAAATTGGTAAATGTTGTTACTGGAAAATATTGTGCAACGTTGTGTACCAATTACCAAATAAAGACAATGGAAATCCAAGATTTTAGTCCTATTGAAACCATTACATTATCTAACACCTTCAAGGAATTATTATTTTGTCACTTTTTTGACATAACTTTGCACGATATTATTTATTTGTCCTTATAATGCCTACATTTATGTCAGTTCTGACAATGACTATCAAATAAAACTTCTTACGAAAAGTAGCATGTTTCTCAAGAATTTTTTATTCTGGTTTTACCATCCACACATTATCGTTTTATTTAACCATAACTGGTTAATATAACGTATCCATCAAAATAATATTCGTTATGGAGAAAACACGCGATGAAACGTTTTAAGTAATTGGATAATAAAAATAAATCAATAAGTCAGACCCTCTGAGTTTTAAGGGCCTTTGGGTTTTCAGCCTCTTCGCTCTTCGTTTTCGCTGTATTTCAGACAAATTTGCGTTTAAGGTAAAAGGGAAAATAGACCATTTACGAGCCGTTTAAAAATTAAATAAACCCATTTATTAATGTGAGAAAGATTTTAAATCCTGGTTTTGTCGAAAAATAATGCTAAAAGTTTTACAATACATATTATATTTTGTATAGTTTAAAGTGTATATTTAATTGAACAGATACATGTAAATCTCGGAGATTTTAACCTTTATTATTCTGATATATGAGCAAAGGAAACACATTCATAATTTTCCAGAAGCCTGGTTTGGTACACTGATGATGGAGTTGGAGCTGGTGTATTTGGGAAAAGGCTGAGAGCGATTTACAGCTATTCATTGGGCACGCAAGCTACAGAATATTAGGCGAGAGTCTATACCATTCAAGTATGTTTTCAAGAAAATGTGAAATGTGTATATCACAGCCAAACCATACGCATTCTGTCACTTAGTGAAGCTACCATGGAAGCCTTAAATTCCCATCGTTTTACATGAACTAAACCTCCCCGGGGTCCTAGACATTCGAGAATAGAGAGCCGAGTAACTAGCAAGAGCCGGTTCATTTTAATGGTCCAGACCCTGTCCTCGGACTGTCGAAATAGCCGACGAAAACAACAATAGACAGATGGTCCCAAAAACAACATCTAGATCGTTGGCATGCGTCACCTGGTTAAAAGCACGCAGGGGCAAGGCTAAGCGACCCTTCTAAAAAAACTAACATCTAAGTTTCTCCTTTTGGGGCGCACTAAATTAAGACAAGGGCTAGGACTTCTCACAGGCCACTGTCATCAAAGGAAACACTTGCAGAAAATGGGCATACACAATAGTCCCACCACATGCAGGCTTTGCAAGGAAAAGAAAGAGCCTTGCACATAAAGGCGGCGACTGACTTGTAACAAAACGTTGTAATGTAACATGTTACACATCGAACATTCACGCAGTGAATACAGAAAACTGCGCCATTCGCGGCGAGCTGCTCGCGCTCGCCGCTGCTCCATCGGATTGTCGGTTTTTTCGCGAATCCCTTTGAAGTGTTCGGCGCTAGTCAGTCAGTGAATCAGTTTGTTCGTTGCGAGCGTATGGAAAGTCGTGGGTTTTTCTTATTTCATTATTTAAATTAAATTTATTTTTTGAGGTTTTGCATTTTGTGTGAATCAGGATGCAGTGGGATCCTGCGAAAACCCTGCTTTTTATTGACAAATATAGAGGAAAAGCAAATCTTTGGGATACCCCCGTCATAAGGATTAATTTTAACAAATTAAAAAAAAATGGCGCATGGAAGGAACTGGCGGATGAAATGGGGATAGATGTAGAAGAATGTAAAAAAATTGACAGCCTACTGGAGTCGCTTAAAACAAAGTTAGCTAAAATGAAAAAAAAAGCAGCAAAACTTTCTGTCACTGTTATCGCCTTTTTAAAGGAAGTGTCTGCTTTGGCCACTTTTGGTCCGATCAAGTTATCCAGGAGTTCAAAATCTGTTGCACTCATTCGAATGAAGTTTTTGTATTGGCCTGTGAATTCTTGATTTTTGAGAATGCTTAATAAAGCCTGTCCACCGTTTTGTTGTCTGCTTTTGTACAAATGCCTTACCGAAAAGCGTTTTTTTTTTCTTTTTTTGTCTTTAAATAACAATAGCGTACTAGCAGAAATGCAAACACGACCTCCATGTCTGACATTTTCGACGACACTGTGAAGACGAATGGTGGATCACTCGTGAACCGAACATTCAAACGCGAATATTCGCTAGGATGTGGTGACGAACTGAAAGGGTTACTGTAATGTAATGCTCGTAGCGAGCATTACAACGTTCGATTACAAGTCAGTCGCCGCCTTAATATGTCACTACAATGCACAGACACACAAAACACTCATACCATTTGAAAATATACAGAGTGGAAACCCTCTTCCACATAAACATCTTGGCGGAAATCTACTAGATCTAATTAAGAAAATCGTACTTCTACTAAGGGGAGCACAATAAACCAACAGACTGCAGTGAAAATATGGGCACGCGACCAACCCCGATAAACCAACTAAAACTATAACGAAAAAGGTCGCTTGTCTAAAAGCATCTCTTCGACCCGAAAACATTTTTGATAAAAATCCTTTAAATAATTTTCAGTTTTTCCGATATTCATGAGGTTATAAGGCCCGTGGTGACACTCATGTTTTTTCTTAATGGTGCCATTAATCTACAAGTTTTGGTACTTGAACAACCTTGATAGAACTGAAAAAACTTAGAACCCGACACCCACCAAGTACTTGGGCTTCATACAAACCTTCGTGGGCTATCATAACTTGCCCTGGAGCAATTTTGTTTGCGTTTTTTTCAGTTTCGCTATGGTTGGACTTCCGTTTCGGTCTTCGGCCAATGGAGTTCAAGTTTTGAAAACTGCATAGTTTTCGGAAATGGACCGTTGCCGGCACGGAAAACCGGGTTTCTTGTTCCCAAGACCAAATGAGGATTCACCCTGTGTTGTGAAATTATTTTCGGCGTGTCAGGGTTGGTTCCTAAATTCTTTTTTCTAAATTACATGGGAAAGCGTCGGGCATGAGGCGGACAGAAGTACATACTCGTGACGACAAAACAAAGAGTTTGAGTGAAATCGGTTGTACCTCTCACGTCACTGCATCTTGGAACACCTAGATATGCACGAGCAAAGATTAATTTTTTGTTTTGTTAAAGTTTGGATGATTTCCTATGACATAGAGCCAGGTTATTCAGGAATGTACTGGCAAAATAAGTACCTGTAGGAAACTTGAGCCAAGAAATTATAGCAAGCAAGAAAGTTTCGCTATTACGTATTCTCTAGATGAACTATAGAGTATTTCCAGTCTGTAAGACGGCCACATTAGCAAGTTGGTAAGCAGGTTCGTAAAATAATATTTTTTGAGTATGGTCACTTAAATCAGAGTAACTCTGTTGTTACTGATCGGTTGGTTGTAATAATATCAAACTTGCATAAAGTTAAAGTTTTTAAAACGACAATTATGTCCGATAGCATGTAGATCTTCTCTACCGGTAGGCCCTCTCTGGCACACTCCGTTACGCAACTATCCAGCGCATATATATTAGCTTGAAAGATTAAGTATGCAAATTTTGAACCACCTTGCAAATACACATCTTGGTCCATAGAGACCACTACCTTATTCAGCACATGCCAGTCCTGGCATTTTCTCCCTTTTATTTTAATATTTATAGTCCCATTCTGCACACGCGCCGCATGTTGTTTAAAATCTTTGGTACAATAATACTATATGAATAATTATTTTTTATTACCTCTTAAATGTTTATTTTTTTAATTTACATTAAAGAATAAATCTAGATCTAAGTTTCTACAGGTTTACAGTTATCTTATCTTAACGGTTTTAAAACTGTCGAAATTTAACAACTTCCTTTACTCTAAACCTTGCGAAGTTCCCAATTTATATAATATTATTACGTATATTTTAGATATAATATTATTGTGCATCCGCCAGAAAATTTTGTTGCATCAAATAAATAATTAAAAAATTACATATTTATTTTAGAACTCACTAAAGATTGATTAACTAAAAATAAGAATTTTTCCAATTTTCTCAGGAGTATTTTATCTTAATGTTTATTTATCATTAAAACTACTTATATTATTACCGAAAGCACTTACACTATCAGTACTAAAAGGAGGCGTTCATTAATTACGTCAGGGATTTAAGGGGGGGGGATTGAGCTAAATCTCACCTAATCTCACGTGGGGAAGAGGGGGGTCTCGGCAAATATCACGTAATTTTTTCCCCAAGAAACAGTGTATAACTGCAAAAAAAACTGGATTAACATAAGTAAAATATGTTTTTTCACTGAAATAAAGGTAAACCTACACAAGCTAATACAATAGGCTAATCTCACACAATAATATATTAATACTAGTTCTAGATAAAAATAATTAAGCAAATTATGTTTTTTTATAAATCCATCGTAATCAAGCACAGGTTACCGTGTTTACCCTAAAAATACGCATTTTGAAAAATATTACCAGAAATTAGGTGAGAAAAGAAAGAAATCGAGCCAAATCTCACGATATCTCACCATGGGAGGAGGGGTTGGTCGAAAATCGCTAAAATCGCCCTCAAAAATAAAATAAGACTACAAGGAAGAGAGGAAACTTTATCTGAAATTATTTAACTTTTTCCTCTCTACCGCCTATACACTCAAAAAAAGAATATCTTATTGTAAACGCGTTTGCCTCATTTTGAGAGCATGTTGACTTTCATATGTGGCAAAAGAATATTTTTTCAAATAAAGAAACCAATTTCTTTATTTCCATGGACGTAATCCGAAAAAAAATGTTTTTGCTTTAAAGATATTCAAGATTTTAGATGAAACAACTAATTACATATTTTAAAAAAAAAATCTTTTAATCAGAATCTTTCATACCATTATTTTAAAATACTGATGCTCTCAATATGAGAGACTTGTTTCTCGTTTTAAAATGTGTTGATTTTCATTTAAAAACCTTGATATGTTTAATTGATAAAATTACTACACAATACAAGGCTTTAAGTTTCTCAATTTAAGAACTTTGCATCATAAACTGAAGAATTGTTCTTCAGTGTAACATATTGCAAGGGCGTGTTTTAATACATTATTTATTTATTTCATGTAATTTAGGATCTCAGTTTTAAATCCCGATTTCTTTCTATTGCGGTACTATCTAAATTTATTTGAAAAAATATTTTTTTTATTTTGACACCTCCAATATTTTGTTTCATGAGTCTGTATTATTAAATAGGTATACTGTGTGTTTTAAAAGAAAAGTAAATATTTCAATGGGTTATTTTAGACGTCAAATTCGAGTTTAAAATATGAAAAAAACATATAAATGTGGGTCCGGAAATGCTTACAGGATACAGGAAAAATTAGTCTTGGCAAACCTCTTGGCAAGTTTTCGTTAAACCTAACAGGTTTATGTAAAATTGGCCAATTTTTTAATATAAATGAAAAATTATTTTTTATTTAAACTTTCAACACACTGAATAAAAATGCATATCCGTACCAGCATTTATATGAACTTTTTTCTAATTTTCACGTCCAAGATCCCTTATTAAAATATTTGCTTTTTCTTCCAAAACACCCTGTTTATTTAAACATCCAGACTCATGAAACAAAATATGCAAAATGTTAATCAGAGACAATGCCATTGTCGTATTTCAAAAACACAAATTTTTTTCGGATCCAAAGAGATTTGGGGCAAAATTCATAGTTACTTTTTGAATTCTGTAACTACACTGAAAAGGTAGTAGGTACCTATGAGTAAAATAAAAAAACTTGCTAAAAGTTATAACAGTTTTATTTTTTTTAATATATATTATTTAGCAGTAAAAAAACAATACTAAAATTTCTAAATAATACAAACTCAAGTTATCCCCAATCTTTGGAAACTTAACACAGAAACATTTCTTAGTTTTGAATATAAAATATCTCAATAAGCGGCAAACAGTCTTTTATGGTGAAATGTAATATGGGCCGGTTGTAGAAGGTTGGCTTAAACTTGGTTCAACTTGAACTTAACTGGTGGTTGACGTTTCCCTTTTAAAATGAGTATCTCCATAATTACCTAAAAAGTAAAGTAAAACAGACTGTATGTACCGACAACCAAAATTTAATAATTTTATCACTTTCAAAACTTGTTTTGTATTTTAAAATCGGCCAGAGATGCAGGCTTTAAAAAATGAGAAAAACTCATGCCTGGCCAACTATAATCGCCTTAGGAATATGTGCTAGCGTTTTGTAAAGACCTTTCACAGACACCCTGTATAAAAAAATATTCTAAAAATGTAAAAAATCTTCTATATTTAACATAATTTTCTAATTTTTTTAAAGTCCAATCTCTGTCCAATATCTCTTGAAAACTCATTGAATTATTAATTACCTTGGTGCTAATCTAATTTATCTAATAACGTCGGCGTCGTTGTGGTTCATGTCAATAGATAGGCATCTATTGATAATGACGGACAGTACAACAATTATTCAAACGTTTTGGTAGATTTTTATCAATTTTGGGGGAGTTAGAAGTTGTTTTAGTTTTATTTCACTACATTAAGTAGGTATAGTCCCAAAGCAAAGAGGTATAAATAATATTTTAATAATGAAAAATACTTACCAGCATCAAATTCCCGATTTAGATTTTTAAAATTTTCACACACAAGGTCGTATCGATAATACTAGTAAACTAACCACAACTAACCACTAGACGCGAAAGGAGACACAAACGTCACGGACATCACCGCAGCGGCTAACTATGTCTATCTTTTTCTATTTCACATATACTAGTACAGATGTTGTTGCACCTATTTCTGGTATTGACATGGTATATTACTAAAATCAAGAGGTTTTTGGAATGAGATCTTGAAATTTTAAAATGAGATAAAGGCGGTTTTAACTGAAAGAATCCGTTGCTAAAATAGTGAAACTTATATTACAAAACAAGAGTTTATATATTCTTAATTTTAAGAATTGGATTAATTATTTTAATATCTTATTATTTTAATTCAAGATAGCTGTGAATTTAAATTGTGACTTTATATGATTTTAATTTACGTGACTCATTTTTTCGAAATAAGAAATCGAATTTTTACTTTAAAATAAATGGTATTAAAATGAATAAATCGACTAAGGAAATTTATGTTTTGTTTTAAGATTTTTAAAATCTTTAGAACAAAAACATGTTTTTAATATAATAGCACAGGGTTCCTAAACAAAATATATTTTTTAAAACCATCTATGTTCTTATTTTGGAAAATCTTTTTTTTGTGTGTAACAAACAGGTTAAATAAAATACAATGCACATTTATTGCATCTTTTACTGCTGACTTTAAATAACCCTTTTTATATAATTTTCTCCAATTATGTCTTAAATTTTTAAGTTTTTTCTGGCAACCGCTAAGTTAACGAATTTTATGTTTTACTTATGAAAATAACCACTTATGAGCTGTGAGTAGAGTATAATGTAATAAAGCCCCAAATAGGTATTAAACGTCTTTAACGTAAAGTAATTATAAGTTTTAGAATTCATTTAGCATCCATAAAAACTGTAACGTACAATAATAGAAAACATTTTAAAATTTCCAATATGTGTCTATGCGTTGTGATGATATAAATACTTCTCTTTTCTTAGATATTGAACTTTGTCTCAGATAACAGATACTTAAAGAATTGAATGATCATGAGTCCATTTCTGCAAAACAATATAATAAGAAATTATTTGTATTATTTTATATTATCTTATAATCCTCGAGATTCTAAACATGAACATTAAATTTGTAAAACCCTATATACCAGACTAAAAATACACCAAATTTCATTAAGAGCATACGCGTAAGTATAGTAAGAAATGACGTTTTGTCATTAAACATATCAGAAGTATCACTATATGTTTTGATTTTATGTTTATTCTAAATGTCATTCTATTTTGCTATTGATATAAACCTATGCGGTTTAAAAATCCAATTCTACTTTAACAAATACATCTCGAATTAAAATAATTAAAAGTCCTTTATATTCTGGATCAAAGGTAAGTTTTATTTCGTTAAGGACCTAGGCCCAAATTATATAATAAATAATACGATTTTTTATTACACAGTTCTTTAGTAAGGCAAATAGGAAGTTTTATTTTTTCTAGACTGCTTACTTGGCATATATCAAGCCTGTGGGCTTGATATATACCTAACTTTCTGAAAAGTAGATTTTGACTTAGAGTGCCATGAAGACACGGAAATTAGAAAGCATGTTTTTTTTGTAATCTGAAGTAAAGAAATAAAAAACTTACCTCAGAGTAATTTTTTACGATAACAATATTATAAAATGCTCTGCCGTTGATTCTAAAGATTTTTGTGTGTTTTTAACGCCCCTATGTTATGTTTTTCAAATCTAAATTTGGAAAAATGCAGCACTACGAAATTCATGATCGATATCGCTTATACATGTGACATTTTCTTTGTTGACATTTTTCCGTTCACACGACTTTCAAAGAAGCCAATAGTCATTAATAAAGTCGTTCTCCCCTAAGGATGCTTAGAAATTGTCTTTACAAAATAAACTAAACCAATGACTAAGTGCATGTTTGATTTACGTGTCGAGAAACGTATTTTAAACAAGCGAGTTATAAAGTGTTAGCAAGTGATGAGTGGCATTTTACAAATTATTTCAATCAAAGGAATTTAAGGCTATAATGTTGTTATAATCTAGAAATATATAATTAATAAAGCTATTCGCGGAATTGTAAAATTAAATAAATTGTTTTTGAACTTACCTCTGTGTGGAAGCAAATGTATTCTACTATGTAAATGCGTTTTTAACGTTTGATACTTTTTTGGGTAAGAGTTTTTTTGTAGGACTGTTTCTATCTGTGCGTGCACACTTTTCGATATTAAAAAATCACAGCCCAGGCGCCATTTTTCTTGCAAATGCCTGGCTACTTTAGGAAATATTTCACTTATTTTTAACGTACCAACCTCATAGTTTGACACTGAACAATTAACTAGCTGATTTATTTATTAATTTATATCAAAGTAGGAGTACAAACAGATTTACATCCACTAGATTATTTGTATTAAAAGTCTTTAACGTAGAGTAATTATAAGTTTTAGAATTTATTTAGTATCTACAAAAAATGTAACGTACAATAATAGAATACAATATAAAACCTTTAATACCTGTCCAGCATTGTGGTGATATACATACTTCTCTTTTCTTAGATATTAAATTTTGTCTCAGATAACAGACACTTAAAAAATTAGTGTTAAATAAGAAATGATCATAAGTCCATTTCTGCAACAGAATAAAATTAGAAATTAAATTGTGTAATTTTACCATAATTTACCAATTTCTTAAACATGAGCCTTGAATTTGTAAAACCCTATATACCAGACTAAAAATACACCAAATTTTATTAAGACATACGCGTAAGTATAGTAAGAAATGACGTTTTGTCATTTAACATATCAGAAGTAGGACTATATGTTTTTGATTTCATTTTTATTCTAAATGTCATTCTATTTTATTAATGATATAAGCCTATGCGGTTCGAAAATCCAATTTTACTTTAACAAATACATCTCGAAATAAGTTTCAAAATAATAAAAAGTCCATTATTGTCTAGATCAAAGGTATTTTGTTTTTCAAGGATCTAGGCACAATATATACAGGGTGTTACTTAATGGTATGTCATAATTTGAAGGAGGCATTCCTGGATCGATTTTAAGTCGAAAAGTTCATATAAACGTGGGCCCTAAAATGCTTAGTTATTAAGATACAGGGTGTTAAAGTTTTAATTTTGCTTTCGTTTTTTCTTAATTATTCTTTAACCAAATGACCTAGCGGTACAAAATTTGGGATCTGGGGTTTCTGAGGCGAGAAATTTAAATTCGTCCACGTTTTTGATGTTGCTACTAGGGCGCCAGCTACGGCCTTTCTCACTTGTTTTAGATGTCGTAACTTTTTTAAGCTTAGAATATTGACCTGTTTATTAAAAATAAGTTACTATAAATCCATCTGCATCAAAAATGTATACTTTATTTAAGTGTCTAGGAGTAGCCGTTCTCGAGATAAACACACTTTAAAGGATCCCACAATTTTTTTATGGAAAATGAATTTTGGCCAATTGTTTTCAAACTTTGCATAGTGGTAGTTCTTAACACGGTGATCAAAAGTCTTTAGGGCACAAAACCCGAAAACGCCTCCAACCCCCCAAAATCACCTCAAAAGTCACTGGGGAATTGGGGACCTTTGAGGGTGATTTTAGGGGTTGGAGGCGTTTTCGCTTTGTGCCCTGAAAATTTTGATCATCGTGTTAAATTATATCAAAGTTTGAAAACAATTGGCCAAATTCAGTTTCCATAAAAAAATTGTGGGATTTAAAATGTGTTTATCTGGAGAACCGCTGCTCCTAGGACTTAAATAAAGTATACTTTTGATGCAGATGGATTTATAGTAACTTATTCTTTAATAAACAGGTCAATATTCTAAGTTTAAAAAAGTTACGACATCTAAAACAAGTGAGTAGCCGTAGCTGGCGCTCCCACTAGCACATCAAAGGTGGAGAATTACTCGCCTCGAAAACCCCGATATTTCGTCATTGGTAAAAGAATAATTAAGAAAAAACGAAAACAAAATTAAAACTTTGCACCTTATCTATAACTAATTACAATTTCGACAAAATCGATCGACTCCTCAAATACTACATGACAGTACCACCCTGTATATAATAAATAATACGATTTTTTGAGTTCTTTAGTAAAGCCAATAAGAAATAGTTTTATTTTTTCTAGGTTGCTCACTTGGCATATATCAAACCCACGGTTTGCCCAACTTTCTGCAATAATGTGTATAGAGCAAAGACGACAGTTTAAATGTGAAGTTTTCGACTTTAAGCCAGTTGGAAGATTTAGTATTATTTTTGCATCAAAAAGGCAGAATCGAGCAACAGTACCGCGTTTTTAATTGAATTTATTAATTCGTATAGAGAAATTCTTTGTTGGTGGAAAATAAAAAGCAAATCTTATTCAAATAGGCAAAAAAATACAATTTAAGTACTGCTGTTCGAAAAAAAAAATAAAAAATATGCGAAAATCTAATCTTTTACCCAAAAACGTTGTTTTTTTTGCTTTTGTAACTGGCTCTTGTAATAATAAAACTACAAGAAGAGCTGCTTCTTCTTTTAATTAAAAACATTGTAGTTTTCTATAGGAATCATACGATCAGCACTATAAAACGCTTGTGTGTGTGTGTGTGTGAAGAAGGTTCAGTTCTCCTGCAGTTCGAAAACTGCCAGTCCAAAATCTGAAGGACACATCGTTTGAGTTAACTGAATGGTGTGTTTGGTCCTAGAAAGTTTAGGTCTTCAGGTCAGATTGGACAGCCCTGAAACTGTAGGCGTACTGTATGTTAATGGGTTCTTTAACGGTATTTACAGTTAGAAAGTTTTCTTGTGTGAAATTTTTCTTGCATGTAGTTTTATTCCCAATTGTTACAGGTTGAAATTTATTGCTGCAATTTGTTTTTAAACAGTTATCATCTTATTAAAATTCGATTTATTTGTCAACAACCTATTTAATTACTTCTAAAATTTTCAAATAAAAAATAAATATACAAATAAATTTTATAGTTCTCATTTACAAGTATATTTTAACCAACGCTCCAAATTTTTTAGGATAAGTTAATTATATAATGTTAAAATATTTTACGATTAATACCTAAAAAAACATTAAAATATTTACGAAAATAGCCAAGCACCTGCAAGCAATAGCGCGCGCCTGCTGCACAAGCACGCTAATGGAAACACTGTGCAAGAAAAATTTCATAAGAGTAATCTTTAAATCTGTAAAAACACCCTAATAAAAGCCACTTTTTATGAAATCGCTTATTTTCATGTATTAGTGCGGATTTGATTAAAAACATTATTATTTTAATTATAATAATAATCCATACATTTTAAGCACCATAACAGATAATTTTTTTCTGGTAAAAACAAATCTAAAAAACCATATATATTTATTTAAAATTTAAAGTTACACTACCCTTGTATATATACTTAACTATATTTAACAACTTCGTATTCGTATTAAGTAGTACATTTCTTCAGTTTTTCTTTAAAGTATATTTTTGTAACTCCTAACCATAATTTTGGATTCTGCAGATAAAAGGTATTGGTGGTAAACAATGGCCTTATTATTATCAAACTATTTCTAGACAGGAATATTTTTAAAAGGAGGAAAATTCAAATTTATTATACTTTGGGTTTTAAAAAACCCAATAATCGCATAAAAAAATGGAAAAGTAGAAAGGAAAAAATGATTGGGTTTTATACAAGCTAAATGTATTTTTTGACATAAAGTTATGCATAAATGCATGACCACCCGCATTATGTTAAGGTATACCAGACCAATGATCAGACGCAACTTAAACTTGATTTTGACCTTCATAAAATGGCTTTTGGTTTTTTGTTTATTTTTTCTCGCGATAATACTATAGTTTGCTAGAACATTTTAAAAATGTTTTATATTTTTTATACTCCTGCTTTTACTATACCCTAAAATCTTAGGATACTAAATGGTTTATCTATAAAAAAAACGAATTAAAAACAAAACAATACAGGGATGCGAAATTAATATCTTTTTAACCAGTAACTTAGGAAAAAAACGCTAAAACACGTTAATTGATTTTAAATTGTACGCATTTTTTGGCAATAAAATGAATTTTTTTTTAAACCTCTTAGCTGCAACCCTTCCCAACTTTTTTTTTCAAATGCAAACCTATGTCGTGTATGGGCTCATTGAAAAGCTCGTAAAAAATGGAATCTGACCGTACCCTTTCTTTTTTTTTAAACTTATGTGGTTACCAGGAAATGAGAAAAAACTCTTTTAAAAACAAAAAGTTAGAAATATCTACTTAGTGCTATCTACGGGTGAATTAACGTTGCAAATAAACAAATAAAGTGGCATTCAGCATTGATGATGTACACTGCTCAACAATTGCTAAGGATCATTAGTACCTAGTTTCTAAAAATTTACAAATTTTAAGAACAGACCAACCTGGGCAGGCAGCACAACAAATTTTATTGATTATGTGTAAAACTGATAACGTAATCTAGCATCAACTTTCTTTGGAATTTATTTTTTCAGAAAAAAATTGCACATAAAATTAGTTATAATTCCAAGCAATTGTTGAGCAGTGTACTTTAAAAAGAGAAAAAGGTTGTTAAATTTTTTGTACCAAATTTAATGCCCTGATAAAAAAAATTTTTGTGACTCAGTTTTAAAATTGTGGCATTTCTGGGTAAAATTGAAATCTGTTTAGTTTATTAATTGTGTACCTTTAAAGTGTTCTTTTTTAATTTGCCAAACAAAAATGGTATTGTCAGAGAGGCAGCGTATCGAAGTCCTGATATTGTTGGGATGTGGGGATAGAATGCGGAGTCAAAGTGAAGTGTGTACTTTATTTAATGCAAAATATCCGGAAAATCACATTTCCCAGGCTACTGTGAGTAAGATCTTACACAAATTTGAAGAACATGGTACAGTGAAGGACTTGCCCAGAAGTGGCCGGCCACATGTTTTAGACGAAGATCAAAAATTGGACATTGCCGTATCTCTGCAGGAAGATTCACATTTGTCAACGGTTTTATTAGCCCAAAACAATCCTGCGTCTAGACGTACGATTGGGAGGTTTTTGAAAACAGAAAAATGCCACCCATATAAGGTATATCTTGTCCAAGAGCTCTTGGAAGATGACTATGACAGGCGTTTGCAATTTTGTGAGGAAATAATGAGGAGATGTGACGAGAATAATGGGTTTCCAATGAACATACTCTTTTCGGACGAAGCTACTTTTTATTTAAATGGAGTAGTTAACAGGCACAATTATCGATTCTGGAGTCAGGAAAACACACACTGGATATGCGAAGCTCATACGCAGCGTCCTCAGAAAGTAAATGTATGGGCAGGCATCATCAACAACAGAGTATTAGGGCCATACTTTTTTGAGGAAAACCTTACAGCTGCACGCTACTTAGACTTTTTACGCTTTGAATTAGTGCCTGCTTTAGCTGTTATGTTTCCCAATGAAGCAGATCCAGATATCCCCACTGAAACACTTTGGTTCCAACAGGACGGCGCCCCCCACATTTTGGTATTAACGTCAGAGAATATCTCGATGAAATATTTGCAGGACGCTGGATTGGACGACGTGGTACAATTGAATGGCCGCCACGATCCCCAGACTTAACGCCATTAGATTATTTTTTTTGGGGATATCTGAAAGACAAGGTTTATCAAAATAGGTCGGCTAATATTGAAGATCTAAAAACAGAATTAGAGTGGAATTACATAACATACCGGCTGAGGCCATTCGGAATTCCGTAGACGGGTTTTACCATCGCCTAGGAGCCTGCCAAGTAGAGGGTGGAGGGCATTTTCAGCATCTGTTACGGTAATTCACCCGTAGATAGCACTAAGTAGGTATTTCTAACTTTTTTGTTTTTAATTTCTCATTTCCTGGTAACCACATAAGTTTAAAAAAAAAAAGAAAGGGTATGGTCAGATTCCATTTTTTACGAGCTTTTCAATGAGCCCATACACAACATAGGTTTGCATTTGAAAAAAAAAGTTGGGGAGGGTTGCAGCTAAGGGGTTGAAAAAAAATATTTCATTTTATTGCCAAAAAATGCGTACAATTTTAAATCAATTAACGTGTTTCAGCGTTTTTCCTAAGTTACTGGTTAAAAAGATATTTATTTTATTCCGGACTTTTGCGCATCCCTGTATACATATACATCCTATAAAAATATGTGTATTTTGACGAGTATTTACATGTTTATCTACAATAGCCAATTCTCACCACAAGTAGTTATTTAGTTTAACCGCACGTCCTGTTTGTATCTTTTCTTTTTGGTCACCCTATCTTAAGTTTCTTTTATATATTTGTTTCCGTATTATTAAAAGATTTATTTTTTGGCTAAAATTTGCTGAATATTCACATCCCCTTATCATTTTTCAAAAACATCACTGACCTCTAAAAACAAGTAGTAAGGTGATACTAGTACTAATAAAAAAGGCAACAGCAATCTATCTATCACCTTTAGTATTTTTTTTTAATTTTGCGCGAAAATAGCTCTTTGGGAAAAAGGACAACAGTTAACAAAAAAACAACACCCGTATCAACCATGCACAAGCTGAAGTTTGCATTGAAGCTCTCATTCACCTGCTGTTTTTACTGATCCCCATCTGACAGTTCTAACATTAAGTCCTTTGACTCTTTTTAAAACGGTAAGTATCTTATATACTGCATTCCCTTGGCTAAAGTAATGTTTTTGTGGTGATATAAATATTCTTAATAAGGATTGGTTAGGATCTACAAAAACTGAACTTTAGAGCAGAGCAGCCGGAACTAATCTTACCATAGATCGGACCTACTTCCCTTGGTTTTCCAATTACAATTTAAATTCATTTGATCTTTTCCTTATTTAACCCCGAACTTTAACCAAAATTAGTAACTATTCCCTTGTTCGCCCAAATCACTGTGTGGTTCTGGGTCATACTTTGCAAATTATCAGCTCACACAATGGATGCATCTGATGTACTTTCCAAGAAATATGTTAACAAATTATGGAAAATTCAATTGGGCATTAAGACTTATGCTTTCCTTACTAAAAAAAACTTCTAACTGGTCCTTTGCCAAAAACATTAGTTATCAACCTTTTAGGATAAAATTATGTCTACCTCTTGAGGAAAAGGCTGCATGGCATACCAGCAATCGTCCTAAAAAATGTGCTTCTGAATTTGCACCTATCTTACCAATAGTCCAGGAAACGAAGCTAAAAAAAGTGCAAAACCTGGCAATTTTTTCAAAATGCATAGATTTGTATAAAAATTTGGAATTAAGCTTAGCTTACCTTCCTCTTCAAAATCTATTTTATGTCAATGGACGCTTTTTATTTTTTAGGGTTGAAAACTACACCTTATTACAAAAACCTTCAAAACTTTCATATTAAAGCTTAAGTCACATAAAATTAAGCTCAAATAAGTTAAAAAGCAAGTATTTAATTATTTGAAACATTATTTAATATATTTCAACCCTTGAAAATCAACCCTTATAATGATTAAATAAAAAATTGTTTACCCTAGAAAAATTAACATATGGTTACAGAGTTTTAATTAAAAAATGTGACTGCTCAAAAGTATTACTAATTTAATTTTGTAATTTTTTAATCCTCAAGAATCCACCCCTTACAAAATTACAATGCAAAAAATAGTACAAAACCGCGGATTTTTTAAAAAATGCATCGAATCGTTTAAAAAGTTGGAATTAAGTTCGACTCACCCTTAAAGTGTACATTACGCTGATGAGCGCTTTTTTATATTTTAGGGGGTGAAAACTACCCCATATTACTAAAACCTTCAAAACTTACTTCACTTTCATATTAAATTTTAAATTAAGTAAAACTTGGCTCAAATAATTTGAATAGTAAATGTTTAATCTTTGAAATATTAGTTGAAGTATTTCAACCCTTAAAAGCAAACCCAAGTATGCTCCAAAAAAATTGTTTTTTGTACTTTAAAAAACCATTTTGTTGGTTTTTTTCAAGAGCTACAAGGTCCTATATATTAAAGCTGTTTAAAATCCTTACTTTTTTAGAGGGGTGGGTTTAAAGGGCTGAACAAGGTAGTGCTCGTCTAACCTTTATATCGCACTTAATTTCCGTCATAGAGTAAATTAAAAAAAGCAAAATAATTGTAATTCAAAAAGCGACAATTTAATACCTTAGTAATTCTTACGTATTTCCCTTAGTTTTTGAGTTATTTTAAAGAAAAGTTCATTTTTTATTAAAATTTTGAAATTTGCTTTTCACTTGCAGCTCCACTTTTTTAAAATTAAGCAATTTAAATCGGTTTAAATTGGCATGGTGACCGATATGTAATGAGGAATCTAGAATATTGGTTCAACATAAAATTTTTGATCGCCAAACATTATTTAAAAATCAAATATTCATATTTTAACTGACACAAAAAGCCAGTTTAAAAATATTTAAAGGCTTTAACACTAAACATAGCTTTAGACTTGAAATAAAATATTTACATTTCGTAAAGCTAAAAAATATTTATAGTTCTAAAATTTAAAAAAATGACAATTGCTTATTAGCATACTAATCATACTTATTATTTTCACTACATTTCTAGGACTATCCCGTAAAATCGGCTTTACTTTTTTTACTTAAAATTTAAAAGATATTAAAAGGTTCCATCAAATAGAAAAAAAAATCTAAGAACTTTAATAAATATCGAGAGTGAAATCATTGGTGCTAAGGGGCCTTAGAATAATTTAGTACGCCACTGGTTAACACGTGTAACAAACAGTTAATTAAAATTTTGAAATTTGTTTTATTTATTTTTTAAAAGATTAACAATATAAATATTTAAATTAATGTACCATATAATGGGAATCTAGATATTGGTTCAACAATAAATTTTTTATCCTCAAACTTTTTAAAAACAAATATTCTATCGAACAAAAAGGTTTAAAATATAAATTTTTACACTAAATATAGCTTTTATTATTTGTAAATATAAATATTTTATTTCTAATAAAATATTTTGTTCAAAAAAGAAAATGACAATTGCTTATTTATAATCATGATTAAATCACTACATTAGGACTACCACTAATAATAGCTTTACTTTTTTACTTAAAAAATAAATTTAGTTCATAAATAGAAAAAATTAAGACTTTAATAAATATGCAAGGTACAATCATTTGCTATTAGAATAATTTAGTCGCAGGTCTAAATTAACAAACAGTAATTATACAATTGTTATTGTTGCATTTTTGGTACACAAAAATATATTTGTTTAAAAATATTTCACCTTATCTGCGACAATTTTTACAATTATGCCAACTTATTTTTTTATTATTTAAAACTTAGTGAAAATGTCTCCATGTGATGCTAATACATTAGAAAATATCATCATAGGCTCTATAAGGATGTGTTTCAGTATAAAGGTGAAAGTTTTTAATGAAATAAGTTAAGTATTAAAATTTCTGTTTATTTGCTGGTGAAGGTAGAAAACACCCTTAACATTTTTTTTTTCAAATGTGGAGGTATGTATTGTGATGAAAAAGGGATAAAAATATGTCCCACTATTTATTTTTGGCTTTCAGTATTCTAAGAACCGAGAAAATATTAAAACACTTATTTTGTCACATTTTTGTATGTAAAAATAGTTAAAAATACTTCCCAGGTTAAAGATACGTAAATCTCCGTATGCATCTTAATTGTGGGACAAAAGGAGGGAGTTTTGTAGTTCAAAGAAACAATTTAATGTTCTGTTAGAAAGAAACTCATTGACTTTAATCAGGATAATGGCTTCTTAGTACCTCTTTGACTCAATGTACTTCACCAATTGTTACAGAAAAAAAAGAGCTTGAATTACTTTTTAAGGCGACCGGAGATTTAAAAACGAAATAGCGGTAAGGGTGAATAAATACGAACGTTGTTAGATATTTTTTGCTATACATTCGGTTAATCCGCTACCAAAAACTCAAGAAACTATAGTATTTTTAAAATAAAGGCAAAACCTATTAAAATTAAATATACCCAAGTGCATCTAAAAAAATAAAAATGTAGTGGGTGGCTTTATTAGTTCATTTACTGTGCATCAACTTGGGAAACAATGTTTCTCTACAGGACCATGCAATATGCAATTTATATGTGCGTAACTAAATGAACCAAAAACTCTAAGGAAAGCACATATCTACGTTTTAACAGACAGTTAATCAGCTTTCGAGACTTCAGCTTTATACTAAAGTCCTAAAGTCTTGCCTGGGAATGCCGACAATCTCTTAATTAACTGGCTATTAGCAAAAGACTTGCTCTGAGATGGTACTAGGACACGAAGGAATGGTACTTTTACAGCACAACTAGAGATCACTTAATCCAAGAACTCATATAATAGAATAAAAGGCAAAAGAGACTTATCGAACTTACTCTCGAAGTCAAAGACGCAAAAAGATTTATCTTATATTCACCTAAATATATTACTAAGCTAATATGGCTTCAAAATTACAAACCCAGACCGGTCACTTAAATTTTTGCCTGCAGATATCCTTCTAAGATCTAAAGACTGACAACAGCTACCATACACTAGGCAAATGCACAAAAAGGCTAAAATTTTTATCATTTATCATTTGTCATTTACTGTATATCGTTTATCGTTTTTAGTTTATCGTTTATCGTACTTTTTTTTAAGATATGTATAAAATATTGGTAATTATTTTGTTTTCTTTTCTAAACGGACTCTTTTCTCCAACATATTGACATTTTCCCCGGTAAGCTGTTTACAATTATTATAAACGTGTCAACCACTTAATTAACAACGCAAAATAGATATCTTAAACGTGCAATGATTAACGGTAAAATTAAAAAAAGATTATGGCTTAAGAACATGTATGCGAGTATACAAATTTCGAAAGAAAGTTTAATAAAAAAGTATATGCTAAAAATTTTAATTTGGTAAATCTTAAAAACAATAAAAAAATAAAAATGTGTAACCTTCCAAAAAACCTTCTTTATACTTTTAAGAGAAACTTGAATTTTTGACACAGGGTTTTCAACGTTAATTTTAGTCCGCAGTTAGTTAATAAAAAATTAATTCAATTTTTTAATAAAAATTCCATATATATTCAGTATTCCAACCCATTTTATTTTATAGGAATATAGTTACGAAAAGCTTTTCTGACCTGCAGAAACTATCTTTTTGCTTTATAAAATTTCTGCTCTAAATGCTCGAAGATAAATAAAGTATTTTCGTAGTTTCCTCTGTGATATCGGATTTTCTAGACGATTGAAAAATTATTCGACAACATTTTTATTGTATAATCTATTATAAGGTTTTCGCAGAATATAATTTTTATTGCGGTTTTATGAAATTGTTACCAATTTTTTTAATACGTAAGCGAAACTTTTTTAATTTTGCATCTATGCAGCGGTTACGGTTTAAAATTTCGTTATTAGTTAGGTTAGGTTAACTAAAGTTATAAAAAATTCTGTTTACAGAAATGTATATTGTAAGAATTTATGTTATACTTTTATTTTTTTAAGAAATATTTTAAGTTTTAAACTATTTAGCAATTACGCCCTTTTGTGCCCACCTTGTAATATTTGCTTGGTCAGTTTTATCAAAGAAGTTTTCTCCAACTCTGCAGTATCAACTATTTTTTAGGTAAATGCAAATAACAAACAAAAATGAGAAAAAAATTCACTCTTACCCGAGGTCTTAGCCAACTCTGAGAAATTTAACACGAATGAAAAAAAAAAGTTTGCAAGACTTTTAGACAAATCGATTCTATACTGATTTTACATTAATTACATCTTTACACTTTTTCCACGCTAAGCATTTAGCTCCTATAATCTATTAATTCGTGCTCGCGAACCTTTTTATCTTTATGACAGCCCACAAAGGCTTGATGAAGCCTAAGTACTAGGGACCGTGGTGTTCAGTTTTTAAATGATTAACCCATAATATCCCCCAGTTCCATCAACGTTATCCAAGTACCGAAACATGCAGATATTAGATTTCACGGTACCTTTTAGACAACGCGGTAGTGCCACCACGGATGTTACACAAATAACTACTACCTCTTAACTACTCTTAACGGCACACGGAGTTTACTGGCGGTCACCTATATAATTACTAACCGTCGCGTAACTTCCCTAATCTTACCCTTTTTGAATTTCCTTTAGCTGGCGTGGAAATTGGAAGTCCAGGTAAACTATATTTTAAAAGGACCTGACTTATTGAAAATGGCATGAAATTTCCCAAGCAGAGAATAAAAAAATTAAAATAATAACCATAAAACTAGTGTTAACAAGTAAAACGAGGTACCTACTTTAAATTTTAAGAACAGATTTTAGGAAATTGGACTTGCATACTGCTCTTAATCTTTTAAATGGTTGTTTTTTAAAACTGGGGATCCTCTATTTATATGTACTACCTAATTTTTGGTTTACATTGCTATCATTTTACAGAAAACCCTAAACCAAACACATATATTTGCAGACGAATGCATTCTTGTCCTAAATTTTATTTGGAGCCTTCATACGGGCAAATTTGGTCTTAAGAGGCGCTGCTTATTTACTAGAATTCCAGTGACGCATTCACCATTTTCCAGATTTTTCCCTAAATATCAACAAACAAAGCCTCTTTAAAATATATATATATATATATATATATATATATATATATATATATATATATATATATATATATATATATATATATATATATATTTTTTTAAGTTGTTAGTTGATTGGTTTAAGCGGAATTGAATGCGTGCTCATATTTACCCTGCAGCCTACTGACTTAGTGTTTTCCCTTTCTTGTTATAGAAGTCCGCTACCCTTTATTAGGTCTAACAGATTTTTACTAAGATGTTCATGCGGAAGAGAAATCCCGATCTGTATATGTCCGAACAGTATATGCCTTCTGTACGTCAGTGCATTGCAGTCGTATATTGTAAGAGGCTGTATTCTCCTCCTCCTCCCCGCAAAGCCTGCAGGTTGTAGGACCGTTATGTATGCCCATTTTTTGCAAGTGTTTCCTTAGATAACAGTGGCCTGTCAAAAACCCTAAGTGCGCCCAAGAATCAGGATCTCAGCTGTTAGTTTCTTGAAAGGGTCGCATAGAGTTGCCTTCGCAGGTCTTGAACCAGGTGATGCATGCTAATGATCCAGATGTTGTTTTAGGGACCATTAGTCTATTGTTGTTTTGCTCGCCTATTTTGATAGTTCGAGGACTGACTCTGGTCCATTAAAATTTCTAGATAAGCCGGCTCTTGCTAGTTCATCTGCTTTTTAATTGCTTTTAATTTCCGTGTGTCCACGAATCCAGAGTAATTTCCATAAATTTTATTTACGTACGTAAAGTAAATTATTTTGAATTCGCTTTGCATAAACCCAACTTAAAAACCTTTCAACCATAAAGGAAGCGGAGTTAGACAGTTTCCTAGTTGGTAATATTAGGGCTTAGTTCATAACTGCTATGGCTACACAATGCAAAATTACGAAGAAAAAAGTAGCAAAAATCCATCCGGTGTGCTAAAAATTGAAGTTTTTTTCTATCCTTATCTAAACACAAATGTTTGCCGTGTTCCGGTGTAAACACGTATTGTATTTAATAATCCTTTGTAAAAAATATTAAGGGCCGGTTGTACAATGGACGTTCAACCAAAGTTCACGCTGATCATCGGTTCAACGAAAAAAACTCGTTGTACATAGCCGGTTCAGACGGTGAACTATATTTTAAAAGGACCTTACCTATTGAAAATGGCATGAAATTTCCCAAGCAAAAAATAAAAAATAATAATAACGATAAAACTAGCGTAAGCAAGTAAAACGAGGTACCTACTTTAAATTTTAAAAACAGTTTTTAGGAAATTGGACTTGCATACTGCTCTTAATCTAATGGTTGTTTTTTAATGCTGGGGATCCTCTAACTATTTATATTATGTACTACCTAATTTTTGGTTTACATTGCTATTATTTTACAGAAAACCCTAAACCAAACATAGATATTTGCAGACGAATGCATTCTTGTCCTAAATTTTATTTGGAGCCTTTATACGGGCAAATTTGGTCTTAAGAGGCGCTGCTTATTTACTATAATTCCAGTGACGCATTCACCATTTTCCAGATTTTTCCCTAAATATCAACAAACAAAGCCTCTTTAAAATATATATATATTTTTTTTAAGTTGGTTAGTTGATTGGTTTAAGCGGAATTGAATGCGTGCTCATATTTACCCTGCAGCCTACTGACTAAGTGTTTTAACTTTCTTGTTATAGAAGTCCGCTTCCCTTTATTAGGTCTAATAGATTTCTATCAAGATTTTCATGCGGAAGAGAAATTCCGATCTGTATATGTCCGAACAGTATATGCCTTCTGTACGTCAGTGCACTGCAGTCGTATACTATAAGAGGCTGTTTTCTCCTCCTCCTCCCCGCAATGCCTGCAGGTTGTGGGACCGTTATGTATGCCCATTTTTTGCAAGTGTTTCCTTAGTAACAGTGGCCTGTCAAAAATCCTAACTGAGTGCGCCCAAGAAGGATGATCTCAGCTGTTAGTTTCTTGAAAGGGTCGCATAGAGTTGCCTTCGCAGGTCTTGAACCAGGTGATGCATGCTAATGATCCAGATGTTGTTTTAGGGACCATTAGTCTATTGTTGTTTTGCTCGCCTATTTTGATAGTTCAAGGACTGACTCTGGTCCATTAAAATTTCTAGATGAGCCGGCTCTTGCTAGTTTATCTGCTCTCTGATTGCTTTCAATTTCCGTGTGTCTACGAACTTAGAGTAATTTCCATAAATTTTATTTACGTACGTAAAGTAAATTAATTTAAATTTGCTTTGCATAAACCCAACTTAAAAACATTTTAACCATAAAGGGGCGGAGTTAGACAGTTTCCCAGTTGGTAATATTAGGGCTTAGTTCATAACTGCTATGGCTACACAATGCAAAATTACAAAGAAAAAAGTAGCAAAAATCCATCCGGTGTGCAAAAAAGTTTTTTTCTATCCTTATCTAAACACAAATGTTGGCCGTGTTCCGGTGTAAACACGTATTGTATTTACTAATCTTTGTAAAAAATATTAAGGCCCGGTTGTACAATGGACGCTCAACCGAAGTTCACGCTGATCATCGGTTCAACGAAAAAAAACTCGTTGTACATAGCCGGTTCAGACAGTGAACTGTGGTTGATCTTGATCGTCCGAATTTGGGCGTTCAAGATGAGTTCAACTTCTTTAAGTAATTTTTAACCTCACTCTTTTGACAGATCACCTTGTTTATAAATACTTTGTTTTTATATTTTTAAAGTTGATACGGTTTTAATAATTAAAAATGGATTTTGTATGAAAAGATATGACAGACGACAAGGATTTTGCAGAATAACTTAATAATGTTGCACACACTCGAGCCCCATAAGTATACAGAAATAGACCAGTTCATTTGAACATTTGGAATGACAAATAATTTAAAGCCAGAGTTAGGTTAAAGAAACAAGCTGTGAGATTTATCATAGATGAAATTTTTGAACAAATTTCATCTGTTACAGACAAGTAAGATTTATATTGTTTAATTAAGTTTGATTTTAAGTTTAAATGTTCTATTTATTTTTTTAGAAACCATGCACTAACACCTACTGAAATGGTATGCATTGCATTACGATTTCTAGCCACTGGGAGTTTTCTGCAAGTTGTTGCAGATTTTAGAGATATTGACAAGTCAACGGCAAGTCGAAAAATATCTATGGTTTAAAAATCAGTTGCCGAATTGGGACTAAAATTGATAGAAATGCCAAGAACTGAATCTGAAATTAACATTGTGAGGAGAGGATTTTTTAACATTGGAGCCATGGATTGCACGCATAATAAAATTCAATTTCCTGGAGGGGCATATGCAGAAAATTACAGGAACCAAACAAGGATTTTTTCATACAATGTGTATTTATCATCTGTGATTTATTTTGTCATTAGTGAGTGAGAAAAATGTAAAATTAAACAAAAAAAAACACAAATACAATAATACAAATACATACTTATAATTATTATTAAGTTTTTTTTTTAAATAACATCTTTGATTAGGTTAAGTTGTGGCAATTTTCTTCTTCCTTTTTTTTGTGGGCTTTGCAACTGATAGTTCAAGTAAACCTGCATTGGTACAACACTTAAAATTCTGAACTGGGTTCAACCGGGAACTGCAGTTCAAGAAAACTGGAGTTGAACCATACAACCGGGCCTAAAAGGTATATGAAATCGCCCTAATCCCTACTTAAACACACAGATATCTGGAAAGTTATACCGAACTAAAGTACGTTCATTGCTTATTCCTTGCATACAATTTTAGGTGTGTAGTTAACATGAACGCGTTAATGCAATGCAAGCAAAGTCATGCAGAGAAACTTCAAGGTAACATAATTTATTTCAGAAATTTAAAACAAACATTTTTATTTTCAATGACTTCTATACCTCCGTGTTTGGACAAGAAATAAGTTAATTTACACTCAAATACTAAGACAAACTCAAATATATAGAATTGCCCCATACACATATTTTTTTACTGGCTTAAAATAACCCGATAGGCCTAAATAACACTTTTGCCAAATATTAAAAAAATACAACAGGGCTATAAGCATTTCAAATTCAAATATAAAACGCTCTCGTCAAAAGAACTGGGTATTTAAATACTATATATATAATTTAGTTTTTGTTTTCCTGACCGTGTTATTAAATTAATTTTTAATTCTCTGGGTTTTCGGTCATTTCTTTTTTAAAAATTAATTGAAATAAAATTAAAACATTTCTTTGACGTTTCGGTTTATTTCAATTAAACCATCATCAGAATCTAACAATAAGATGTTTTAATGTCTTTTATATACAATTGGAAACAAAAACAAATAACAAAATTTAATTAAAGGAAAAAATATAAAGCTACATACCTTTTGCCTGTAAACTTACACTTTAAAAGATTTAAAAAATTCAAAAAAAGATAAAAAAAAACAAAAATTTAAACGATGAAACTATTACGCTACATTTGAATGTTAGTGATGAAAAATAAAGTATGTTTTTAAATGTTAGGTCCCCTAACTGTTAATCTTTGGGCTTTCAGCCCTAATAGGTCAGTAAAATTTGCATTTATTATCCTGTAATTAGGTCGTTATAGATCTTAGATTACAGTGTCAGTCCTAAAATTTACAGTATTTTTGTTTTTTTGATATGAATCATTTCTTTTAGGTTTTTTTTTATAGTTCGTTTCGTAATCAGAATTTAAATTTTTGAAATTAAAATTATGTAGTTTTCTATTGCATGATTAGCGAGAGCTGTTGAATTATCTTTAATATTTCTTACTTGTTTTGTTTCATTTATTTCTATTTTTTAAATATTCTTTGTTTGTAATATAGGTTTTTGGACAATCAAGGCAATATATTTTATAAATGAGGTTTTTTGATCTAATTTTGGGATTTCTGGTTTTGTTTTGTGAAGAGGGTTTAGAATTATTTGCGGTTTTCGATACAGAATGTTAAATGGATTCAAATTTTTTTTATGATTTATTTCAGGGTTGTAGGTAATGAAATTATTCCTTTTTTATTACTGTTATTATTTGATTTCTATCTAAATCATTTATATAACCCTAATAGAAATCAAAATAATAACAGTAATAAAGACAAGGATATATTTCATTACCCTACAATGAATAATCATAAAATAAAAAAGTATTGAATCCATTTACATTCATGTATCTGAAAAACCACTAAAAATTCTAAATCCCTCTTCCAAAACTAAAAAGAACTCCCAAAATTGAGATCAAACAAACCTCATTATAAAATGTTGCCTTGATTGTCCAAAAACCTATATTGACAAACAAAGCAATATTTAAAAATAGAATAAATGAACATAACAAGCATAAGATATTAAAGATAATTCAACAGCTCTCCTAATCATGCAACAGAGAACTACATAATTTTAATTTCAAAAGTTAAATTCTGATTACAGAAACGAACTATAAAAAAGAAACCTAAAAGAAATGATTCATATCAAAAAACAAAAAATACTGTAAATTTGGACTGACACTGGTAATCTAAGTATCGTCTATAACGACCTAATTACAGGATAATAAATGCAAATTTTCAGGGCTGGAAAGCCCAAATTTGACAGTTAAGGAGTAAAACATTTATAAAATATACTTATTTTCATCACTAACATTCAAGATAACGTAATATTTCATCGTTTAATTTTAAGTGTTTGGTTTTTATCTTTATTTTGAATTTTTAAATCTTATTAGATAGTGTAAGTTTATGAGCAAAAGTATGTGCTTTATATTTGTTTCCTTTAATTAATTTTTGTTATTTGTTTTGTTTCCAATTATATCATAAGAACATCTTATGTTCTAGATTCTGATGATGGTTTAATTGGAAATAAACCGAACGTCAAGAAATGTTTTAATTTTATTTCAAATTAATTTAAAAAAAAAAATGACCGAAAAACCCAGGAGAATTAAAAATTATATATTAATATTCTCACCACTTTTACTTTGATATGATGCATTCTCATTTTTGTTGCGATTAATAAGAAAAAAACAACAAAATACTATAAAAAAAATATGTAATATGTTTATTATACAAAAATTAACTTTACTTATAGAAACTTATAGAAAAATTATGTCACTCTATCATTGAAAGTAACCAATGACTACCTAATACTTGCAAAGCCATTGTCACAATTATTACAGGTATTAATACTTCATCAGTGTTGATACATCTAAAACTAATATGGCAGCTGTTACTTATAATTATTTTGTTTTTTGTTTTTTTTTTGTGTTACATAAGATGACTACAAATTTACAATATAAATAATGTCTTTAGGCTTATTCTAAAAAGAAATCTGTCCATTACCAATAATAAACGTTAAAACACATATATGTCATAGTCAAAGGTCGATATACAGTCTCTTCGCGGAATGACTGGTTTATCCTAGGTTTGACCAAAGCCTTCGGGCTAACCCCGAAATAAATTCCAATTTCGGCCTTTGACTAAAGTATTTTTAGTCAAATCTAGAAGTTCCTAACTTTTCAGTCAAACGTCGAAAGTAAAATAATTTGTTTCGGGCTTTGCCTAGTCGATTCTGGAAGCGACTGGCAGACTCGGTTAAACGTCAACTGTACTTGTAACACGTTTAAATAAGTTTATACTTGCGGTTAGTTGTGGTAAGTTGTGGTTAGTTTTGGTTAGTTTTGGTTAGTTGTGGTCAGTTGTGGTGACTTGTGGTTAGTTGTAAATGTAAAAGATCTGACGTATTGTGCAATTCTAAATGTCATAATCATAACGCCTCACCATGTCTGAATAAAGACTAATTTTTTTCATTTTAACTATGACAATATAGCAACGATAAACATTAAAATAAAAAAAAATCGTTTTATTACATTTAATTTAACAAACTGAGACTTTCTAATACCTAATTGAAGTTTGACTGGTCAAACCCCGATTTCATTAAATTGAGTTTTGACGTTTGCCTGACCAAATTAGTTTCTCCTAGGTTTGACCAAAATTCTATAGTCAGAGGCCGAAAAACTTCATTTGTTTGGACTTTGACTAAGACTTCAAGTCAGACCTGAGGATTGAATAGTCAATCCTAGGAGCTCTGAGCATTGACTATAACATATACACAAACATCTACAAACACTTAAAATCTTCAGGACATGCACAATTAAAATATTTATTTATACTGAAACGGTGGATAGAAATTCCCGAGGAAATTCGTTTCATATCCTGAGACAAGATGAGAGTTCAAAACATTTTTTTATTTATAATTAATATGAAAACAGTTTTATAAAATATAAAGGATAGTATTTGTTGTTTTTATTTAGCTACGATGATTAAACATGAAAATAGGTTATTTTTTAAGAAAAGCTATTATATTATTTAAGTGTATGAAGAGTGAGAAAAATAATTTTACGGGATTCGATAAAACTAAAATTAATTAATAACGTTGTAGTAATATTGGCTTAGATTTTTAATGTCTTTTTTATCATTAATAGAGTTTCGTGTTTTTTATTAAAAAGCATTTCCAGAGGTTCTCTTTTTTTTATTTGGTTCTGTTTTTTAAATTGTTGTGTCTTGATAATTAAAGTATTTTTCTTGACATATTAATGCCCGTTTAATCGATTTTTGAGATAACCTAAATACAATAGATAAAAACTTAATTAAATATACCTATATCCCTCCCATTTGTTCAGGGACTCTCGGAGAGTTTACAAACAACCTTAAAAAACATGATATCGCCGTGTGTCATAAAAGCCACAATGTTCTCAAAAAAAGTTTTTATCACACTAAAAACGAAAACCCCTAAATATCAAAGAAACTCATACCTATTATCTCAAATTCCATTAACATTTCTAGGATTTATTTTGGCCTTAAGAACCTCTTAAAAATCAGTTCAAATATTTAAAGAAAAAAAAACATTTAAAAACCAAAAATGAAAAAACATCTTTTTTTTTTCAGGCCAAAAAAAAAACCAAATAAAAAGATAATTACTGGGAAATTTCTCATAAAAACAACTCTATAGTGATAAAACAGCATTTAAACCTGGTAATGTTACTACAACTTATTAATTAATTTCAGGGTTTTTTAATCTTTAAATAAAATAAAAATATATTTAATAAAAAAAATATATATATTATATATATATATATATATATATATATATATATATATATATATATATTATATATATATATATATATATATATATATATATATATATATATATTATTCCGGATGTATTTTCTGGTTTAACCTTTCTTTTTTTGTGATGCTGCTTTTGACCTGTTTTAAACCAATGGAATAAACTTTTTTTTTTTATCTTTGGATGCATATTTTTTAACCACATTTTAGGATCTATTTAAAACTTATAGTAATTTAAGCTTATTTCAGGGGGGTGATCTTTGGCTTGGGGAGGGGCTTGCCCCTCTCCCCTAATTGCGTCTATGATTTGACCCAAAGCTTGTTGACGTAAAATGTACCTTTGACTCTTACGTACGCGTTTGCTTAAGAATAAAATTTTTGGAAAGATCAGTAAGCATATAATTTGCGTACTGAAAAAAAGGTATGTAACAGTTTTCTATGGGGAGTTATACAAGTATCTCTAACTACTATCTATATATAATATATAATGAATTTTATATAAAAACTAGAAGCATATGCTTTTACTCGTATATGCTTCTAATTTTTATATGAAATTTATTATCTTGCTTATTATAAAGTAAGGGCTGATAATACTATATCCTTACTTTATTACTAATTATTACTAAGACAAAAGAATGATTAAAAAGCCCACGAAGATCATTCAGAAGTTAAGTTGGTTTAGAATTAAAACTAAAAAATCACTTTAGGGGGAACCCGACCAACCCTTAATTTATTTTAAAAAAAAAAAAAAATAAATAAATAAATATATACATATTATATAATTTTTATATAAATATTATAATATATTATATATATATATAATATATATATATTAATATATATATATATATAATATAATATATAATATATTATATAAATTTAAATATTAATTTTTAATTTATTATATATATATATATATATATAATAATATATTTTATAAAAAAATAAAATTTTATAAAAAAAATTTTTTTTAATTAATTTTTTTAAAAATATTTTGGGGGTTTCTACCCCGGTTTACCAAACTCAAAATTGATTTCAATAGACCAAAAAAATTTTTTAACACCCCGAATTTTTTTAAAAATTTGGGTTTCGGGATTTGAAAAAAAAATAATATATATATAATATATTATATATATATATATATATATATATATATATATATATATATATATAAATATATATATATATATATATATATATATATATATATATATATATATATATATATATATATATATATATATATATATATCATATATTTATATTAAAAACATTTGCAAAAAGCCAATTTCTTTTTCTGAGGTTTACCAATTGGCAAACATAAAAATAAAAGTTGCGCGGACATTTTTTTACGTGACGGACGTATGGTACCCAGGTATCGAAACAACTATGTAAAATTTCTACCTGAATGAAACACTTCAAAAAACATGTGTCATGGGCTCTCCGACTATTAGGGCTAGATAATACCATTCCTTTGAGACTAATTAAATAAATATTACATCACAATATTTTTTTAACTACCCTAAAAACAAATATATTACTGCTATAATTGAATCGCTTATATCTTATATCTAAGTGGGTATGTCATTGAAGTTTATATTGAAACATTTCTTTAAATATTAACCTGTAAGGAAAATGTTATATTTTTATTTATATATTTTATAATAAAAAATAAGTAGATTGAAATTTAAGTATATCCTTTTATAAATAAACAAGAATATTTGCTTTGGAAAACATACGTTTCCGTTAAGTTGTTCATGGTTACCGCCGTAGGTGTTAAAACAAATAATTAAAATTTATTAAAATATCACCTGTTTAACTATTATCTGTCAAAAATATCATCTATCAAATATTATATTGTCAAAATTACATTTGTCAAAAAGGACACATGTATCGCGTTCTTTTTACATGAATTTTTTACATTTGGTACGTCCCTTCAAAACTCCGTTAACAACACTTAAAGAATCTGTTAGAATTAGGACTTTTTCTCAACCAATTATTGTACCAAATATGGTTTAATTCAGTTGTCGTGTCCTTTCCATTTTTTTTCAATGACTTACACAATCTGTAAGAATTAGGATCTTTTCTCAACAATTATTATACCAAATTTGGCTTAATTGAGTTATTATATTTTTTATTACAATTTTTTACATTTGACCCCTTAAAAAGCCCCATTATCGCAAGCCAGTAGTTTATTAGAATTAAGACATTGCCTCAACGATTTATTACGCCAAATTTGGTTAAATTCGGCGATTTGGTTTTTAATACAATTTTGTTTATTATTTGATCCCTTAAAAAACTTTACTTACATACGCACATGACTTACACAATCTGTAAGAACTAAGACCTTGTCCAAATTAATTAATATACCAGATTTGCTTGGATGTTGTTATCGCGTTTATTTAATCGCGTTAAGTCTTTTACACCCTTAAAAAAAACAAAACATATTTTTTATTTCTTGCAATCAATTTTTTTAGTAACCATATTTGATGGAAAAGCTTTATTTATAACTTGCATTTCAGTCAGCTTTTAAGTTTTTTTTTTAATTTTGTTGTCTCACAAACCGAATTCCAAAATGTTTTTACAAGCTTTATTTTTATATTTTAAAATACCTGTTACTATACACGTAAAATATATATTTTTTAAACTTTATACTTTTTAACTTTTTAACAACAGAAATTTTCTAAGAAATCAGCAACAAAAGAATTACTCTCATGATACAGATGTTATTATTTTTTTTATTCTTGGACGATCCACGAAGGGCTAATGCTTAAGTACTAACATACCGTGCGTGTCTCAAGGAGAGTAAAATATAGTTTATTAATATGAAATCTAAATACTTGAAGATAAGAAGGGAAAACAAATATTTCTACAGGCAGCAGGTTTTAAATTTCAGACACTCTAGGGATAAAAGAGTGGACAACCTGGGAAGTTTGGGGCTCCTCCTAATGGACTGTAAAGGAATGCATGAGAGTGACACTTCGTGTAGCTCTACAGGGAGCTCTAGGAAGAGAAACTATAATATTAAATTCTTCTGAGCAGAGACCACTAAAGCATCTATAAAAGAGGGCCAGGTTCCTACAGCTTATCAGTAAACCAGAGAAGGAAGCTTTGTGGTGAGAGTGGTGTTAATAAGTCGAACGGCACTTCTTTGGGTGGAATCAAGAATGCCTAGAGTTGTGGAAGATGGCATTCCTAGATATAAAAGCACTTTTTCAAATTGGATCTGATTTGAGATACATACAAGTAGAAGCATTTTTCCGCTTTAAAGAAAATTTGAAGCTTTCTAATAGGTACTGTGGCTATTAATGTAATGTGTTTATGTCCTTTAAGGTTATTCCTGCAAATACCGCCCAAAAAAAAATAATTTTCTTTCTTCAGAACTTTGCTGTTTATATATAGAAATAAGAATGGGCTGTTTTTTTCCGGGACAGTAAATATGATAAGGTCTTTGAGACTTAAGGAGATTATTGGGGACCCCAATTCACTATTAATTGCAGGTGGCGTGAAAGAAATCTGCAGTTTTCTGCGTTTGATTTCTAATGCAGGCATAAGGACTGGTTAAAAGTCCAAAGAAAAACCATCTACCATAACAGATATACGTCAATTAAAAAGAAAAGTAGATGTCCAAGTACAAAGTTAGGTGAAAGACAATAGGAAAGAGGTTTGTTAAGAAACGCATGATGCCAGGCGTGGTCATAGGTCAAGAGCAATAATTTAAGATTAGCTTAAAAACTTGTCCCAGTTACGAGAAAAAAACAAAAAAACTGTTGAGGATCTTTTATGGTAAAATTTGCATTGTCTGAAAGCTGGGGCTTCGAACTTCTCTGGAAACAGATTGCACCCGTAGGACTTTTCAACTCCAAGGAAAATTCTCTTCCTATAAAAAATTCAAACGAAGTGAGTTAGGATACACGCAAATAGAGAAGCACATTTGCTGGTATACCATTCAGTCCAAAGGATTGTTTGGTGTTAAGCGATAAAGAAATATACTTGATCAGCTTATCTTTAACATTTTATGATAAATAAAAGCAACTGGGAAAAAATCAATGATAAGGTCTATAGAAGAATTGGCCGCAAATTGTTTGTCAAAGAATTATTACACAAGTTTTTACTAATAATTTTGGCAAAGGACAAAAATATTTACTGCTATTTAAGCAAAAAAGTACTTTATTTTTTTTTATGATTGTTAAAAAAATCTTTGGCCTCTCAGACAGTTTGATTATATTGGTTTCTTGTTTCGATACTGGTTTGTTTTTTAGGACTAGGGTTTTTAAAGAAACTATTTATGAAACTACGTTAAAGAATACCAGCTATTTTCGTTTTAAAACTTTTTAAAACATACTTGTAGTAGCTAAAAGGACGTTTTAATAAATCTTATTTAAAATAATAATTTTTAAGTTAAAGCGGCATAAAACAAGATTGCTCATACTTCCGACATATCTCAGTAATATAAGAATTCTCATATTAGAACCAAAACAAAATATTTTTAAAACCACTTAATAAAACCAAGGATAGGTTTGATAAAAGCGAGGATAATATTTTCCACATACCTACATTTATTTAGAAATTACATCAACTAACAATGGTATAATTTAAATGATACGTTTTAAGACGAAATTTAAACCCCAATATGGTAAGAAAACATGAAAGCCAAAAAAATTGACAAACCATTTAGAAAATTGCTGATCTTACAACTGGCAAACCAAAATTATTATAGACTACGATATATATTAATTTTGACATTCCTAGAGAAACTCGTATTTAGTGAATAAGTATTTGAAAAATAAAATATATGAAAGAATGCTTATATTCATAGTGAGCTTTCTGTATTCTTTTATATCAAATCTAATAACGTCAACCTAAAATTTTTTATAGGTATTAGGTGACAGGTATAAATAAGATTTTGAAAACTTAAGAGTGCATTTACGCTACACCTTAGGGGTCGGGCGAAAGGACGTGGAGACGGTGGGCGGAGAGTAACAAACTCCCACACCACAATTTTCGTATAGCCGCATTAAAAATATTATATTTTATTTATGTTCTTCCAAATTCGGTGTATTGATGCGATGTTGTTTCCGATTGCAAGCCTACAGGAGATAACTTTTTTCGGTAACTATTTTTTACTTAAATGACATAAATTATACACCATTTTAAAGGTAAAGAAATAATCTATGCCTCTGCTGTAGCGGATTTTTGAAATATGCGTCGAGTTAAAAGAAAATAGTATCTAAACATAACCGATTTTAGGGTGACTTTTACTCAAGAAAATATTAAAAACTTAATCCAAATTTAAAAAAGTATTACAGCAGAAACCTAGATTTAAGTGTTGGCTTTCATATAGTTTTTGAAAATTATCGATAACTTATACCGTTTTTGAGAAAAACATTATGCCCCAAACCCCAATTTTATTCAATTTTCTTGGCGCGAATGGACTCTTAAGGCTAATAGCATAGAAATCTATATTTTATTTTCTGGATTTTAAAATTAATTAGAAGATAAATAGTCCTGCCTTTACTTGCAATTTCTTTAAAATCATATTTTTATTACTCATCTCGCTAGAGAAAAATTATGGTAAAATTAAAAAAATACACTTTATGATTTTTGCAAAATTTTAGAGTATTGGGTTTCCCAGGTTACGATACACATGATTTTTTTTACTTTCGTTGTTTGTCGGTCCGTCTGTCTGTCTGTTAGCGTCATAACTACCTAACGTAATAAAATATTAATTTTAAATCTGGTATACGTGTAAATTAAACTTGGCCTTCTTTAGTATCTATTTTGGTGAAAAAAGTTAAGTGGAGAATGCGTCCTGGTAAATATTATGCACGTTGTTTAAAGAGAGTTAAACTAAAAAGACGAAATATGTTAAGTATCAAAGTTAATGTCTATGACAATATAAGTAGTTGCCAAAACGAAACAGTAGAAGGTGCAACAAAAAATAACCCGTCGGTTGTAGTTTTTCATTTGTTTTTCCTTAAAATCACGTGTTAAAAGTAAACATCTTAAAAATGTCTATTAAAGTATTAGGAGCTAGTAATTTTTTAAAGCGTAAAATTTTTAAATAAGGCCAAGAATAAGACTGCCTTATAATATTTTTTATATTATAATGGAATTTCCTTTTCAATAAAAAACTTTTAGTTTTAATAATTTACTTTTTAGGGCATGGTAGGTATATTTTCACACTTGGGAATTTTTTACCGTCTTATTTAATTAAAAGTATTTTTTTAGGGTAGGTCCATTTGTATTTATTGTGTCTCATCCAAGAAGAAATAAATGTTTATCATATATCATGGGAATCCCGAAAATATATCTTTAGAACACAACAAAGGATCGACATTAACTAAATACACCCTGTAAGTAGGTAAATTAAATGGGTATATGAAATAACATTTACGTACCCAAATACCGTGTACCTATTTTAAAATTAATTTAGAAAATACATATATAGTATTTGAATCAGAATACCGATCCAGCGACGGTGTACTTTTGTGAAAGCTATAAGATGTCTCCGGAAATACACTCTAGCCGATAACATTTAAAAAATTTTAACGTCTACTCTGATCTGCTAATTACTGATTAAAATATATTTTCTTTGTAAAGGTTGCTACTTACTTTAGGTCTAGAAAATACTTCCAAAAATACAAGTGGTTTGATATAAGAAAAAATCCTAAAAACTAATATCTACCTTCTGCATAAATCGATAAAATTTGCCAAGAATATAGCCATAGGTTAAAATTTTTAGTTAATTTTATTTTTATTACTTCGAATGGAGGCTGCGTGGCGTCGATTACCCTGATTGCTATAGTAAACTTAACATTTAATAATTTTTCCTTACTATTTTTTAATAAGTTAGAGTCATTTGTGTTTTCAAACATTCATACATAATACGTAACTTGACATGCGAGGGCCGCATGTCAAGATACATACATATGCAGGGATTATTTGGATTCTTCTTTAACATTTTAATGGATGTGGTGACTCTTAAGGTCAGTTTTCGTTATTCTTTTATTATCAATGCAAGTTTCTTCATTCTTTTCTAAAAATAATGGTTTATGCAAAAAAGTAGCTTTTTACCCTTTTCTTTTTAATTAAATAAAGGAATGTTGTATGGTTATGTGCAATATAATTCTTCACAACCAAGTACTTGATATTTGAGGATTACAACTATCAATATTAATAAATTATTTGATTAAAACATTTTTAACTTTAAGGGACGTCTCATAGAATAATTTGTTTCAGCTTTAATAGTTTTCTTATGTAGCAGCAATAAAAACTGTTTATCTGAAAATATTTTAAAAACTACGTACGCGGCAACTCATAACAATTTTTGATAAGACATCTAGAAAAGTATCCAAAAAATCAGGTTAACAAACATGTTTACCTTTGGCATCTTTCTGTCTGACTTTTCGTTTACATTTAATTTAACGAACAGATTGAACGACTTTTTTATCTTTAATTCATTCGCATCCTATAAGTTGGGCTTTGGGGATCACTTTTACCAATTCCAATATACAGTGTGTCGCAAATTCGGCCTACATGTATAGTTATTTCGTTTAGTACACAAGATAAAGGAATGTTTAAATGGGAAAAGTTTTGGAGGATTTAATGCTGATTTTGATTGGGCGGTTAAATTTTTTCTTGAAAATTTAGTTCTGTTGATATTAGCGCAAAAGTGGAAATTGTTAATTTAATTTTTTGCTTGTGATTTACTTGTTTTAATTTTGACATGTTTTAAATTATGACGTTATTGGGATACTTTTTGGCGACGAGCTTTTGCCACCAATTTTTTTATTCGATCGTCTTTTGTTTTTCAGTTACTAACCAAAACTTTTAATTTTTATATGGCGGGCTCGATGGCGGGCATCCTTGATTTTTCGATATTTAAATAGCTGAAGAAATTTCCTTTTCAACGATACCCCACTTGTCACAAAACAGTTTAAGAAATATTTAAAAAAATAATGTTTAACAATAATTTTGGCAACGCCGGCCCGACGCCTCATCAGTGCGCTTCTGTTAATTTTCTCTATAAAGGTATAACATAAATGTATATTTTGCCAACAAAACCAATAATATTTTAGAAAATAATATTTGTGTTTTAGTAAAAAAAATATTTTGACAAAACCAAATCTAAGCAATTAATATGTTCCATAGTTTGTGGCTAATTCATGTTTTAGTAGCATGCTCAGTTCGCTATACCTCGGGACCTGGACCGAAGTGGTCCCATTTTCTAGAGGATTTCAGGGCGAGTAATCCCAACGAGAAGATACCAAATACTCTTAAAAAAAGCAAAACATAGCAATTCGATAATATGAAGATTAGGCATACTAACAAAAAGGTTAGTTGTAATTAAATGTCCCTTGCAAAGAAATACCACAAAAATCAATGTCTAAAATCGAAAGTTTATTAAGTAGATAAATTAGCAGTTAGAAAAACAAAAGTTTGTTAGAAATACAACACATTTTTGTTAGTACAAATAATCCTTATATTCTCGAATTGTTATCTTTATTTTTTTTTTAAGATTGCTTAGTTTTGTTTTTGTTAAAATATTTTGTTACTAAAACACAAACAATATGTTTTTAAATATTACCGCTTTTGTTTGCAAAATAGACATTTAAGTCATACTTTTATAAGGAAAATTGACAGAAAGCCCATTGTTGAGCCGTCAGGCCGGCGTTGCCAAATGTATTGTTAAAAATCATTTTTAAAAGATATCGTTGAAAAAGAAATTTAAAGAGCTATTTAAATATCGAAATCAATGCAGGTTCTTATATTTGTTTTATAATTACCACACATGTAAAGAAGAAAATTTTATTTCTAAATAAGTGAATGGTTTGTAAAAGTTCTCATATAATTTGGTTAAAAAGTAATTTAAAAAAAACCAAAGTAGATCCTAAAACCACCGACGAAGTAGTATAATATTTTTCTAATGCAGCAGCAATATAAGCTAGTTATCTAAAATATAAAAAAACAGCAAGTTTTTTTGAATTAAAAATACATCTAATTGGGGATTTAAGAAAAATGAGTTAATAACAATTTTACCTTTGGCACCTTTCGTCCTGACTTTCGGTTCACATTTAACAGATAGATTGAGCGGCTCATTTATCTCCAAGTCACTCGCTGCCCGCAAGTTGGGGTAATCATTGCGCTTTGGGGAATGAGGGGGAGTTACGTTAGCTAATCCCAATATATTTTCAATATAATGTGGAGTCGGTTTATTTGTTAATCTCCTATAAACGTGCTCGTGCCAAGAAAACCGTTCAAAAGTCATACTGCAACTATTTTGGAAATCAACGCCGTAATTATTTTTCGACGATGAGGGTTGATTCACCGTAACAATGTTTGTTTCCGCCTGGGGAGGTAACAAGTATTCCTGCGACTGTTCTTTTATTTCAGCTGACATTTTTTTTTTTAATGACAATATAACTACGATATAAAACAAAAACAGCACCCGCGCGCTTTTGTTTGTTGACAAAAAACCGCGTGGCGCTACGCGATCGGCGCGCAGCGGCAGGAATCGAGAAAGACGGCTCACGCCGCGTGCAGCACTAACGACGAGCGATGTCTATTAACCAACAAAAGCAATCTAAAGCTCATGTAATGGTAAACGATGGGGGTGCGCTGCTTCGAGCGGCGCAATACACAATTTAGCTAGTGCTTATTTACAAACGATTATCATTATCTGCCATTATCAAAGCATGTGCGGTGCTCGCCGACTAAATGTTATTAATTACCCTAATGTAATTGTTACTTCCATTCTTCCTTTTTTTTAGCTTTTTTAGTCGTTCAATCAATTACGACTCATATCGTTATTTTTGCGCTAAACGTTGTTGACTAATTGCTTTTTATGTCTGTAGTTGAATAACAGCGCAGAGGCGGACTGGATTGTTTGCTAATACTTTACTTTATTGTTTATTTATGGAACAAAAAAATATATGTTGGACTCCTATCATGCTGGTGTTCAGGTGGATGTAAAATACCCCGTTTGGATCATTATATATATTTTTTTTAAAGTTATTTTAACGTCTGGTAAAAAATTTGGGGGGAAAAAAAAAAGGCTTTGCTTAAAAAAACCCCATAAAAAAACTAGAACTTGGGTTTTTTTTGAATTTGTCTAAATTATCCCTAAAAAATTAAAATTTGATATTTTCTATAAATATTGTAATTGCATAATCTTCTTTAAGGTATTTTTTATCTTTTCGTAATATGGTTTTTTTTTAAAAAATGGAACTTTCTGTATATTATTTGGCTGATAGATATGGCTGAATACTCGGGATGTTTCCGTTTTGGGGGCACAAATTTTACAACGATATTGTCAGCGTCGAATTCTGCTGCGTCGATTTGCGATGCGACGGATTGTCGCATGCGACGAATTGTCGTACGTCGAATTGACCGCGTCGAATTGTCACGCGTCGAATTTGCCGCGACGTATTGACGTGCCACCCAGCTAAGAATATGGCTTAGTAGTTACATACTATTTTAAAGACGCTGCAGAGTAAGTAAAATATGGTAAATATGTCCTAATAGACCAGCATTTAATAATTTATAAGGCTATTTATTGCTCCTAGATTTTTTACCGGTTACAAAAAAAATCTTAAATAGAGGGACTATTTATCAATTCAAAAACCTAAAAAAGAAATTACATATTTTACAAGAAGTGGTAAAGTTTAATAGATCACGTAAAGTAAAACAAAATTATACTTAAATGCTTTTTATTAGAGCTCCTTTGTAACATGATAAAAATATTAAAATGTTTAAAAAATTTAGTATACAGCTTTCAGTAAATTTATTTCAAAAAAATAATTTTGAAAAATAATTTGATGCAACTCTTTTCATTCCACTTACTTTTTTATTACTGATAAATGGTAGTCAATAATAAAAACATTCTTTTTTTACCCTTAAATAGAAGTTAACCTGGATATGTAATAGGGGAGAACGGGGAATGAGGGAAAAAGGGGCAATGAGGGGTCCCCCCAAAAAAACTCCTATATTATTTTAAATTTAAGCGCGAAAGCTGTCTCGACACCTGGGAACAACCATTAAACTAGGAAAAAAAAAAAATTTTTACATTCAGTTGTCTAGAGATTTTGCCGGCAACAGTTTTTTTTTTTTCACGTGCTTTTTATAAGTAAACAAGGTGATATTTAAGATTTTGACGAGCCTTTTTTGAAAATTAAGTTTTTCAAATTATTTTTTACAAGGAAAATTTATGTTTTAATATTTTTTTTAAAACCCTTTTTTTTGAAAATCTGATGTGTTTTGTTTTAAATTTTTTTACGTTGGTCAGAATATTTGGGGTTGGCAGTCAGTGACCGCCATTACCCCTAGGTCCCCAAATTTCCCGCCCCCCAAAAATTTTTTTTTAATTTCAGATGCCGAGAAACTATACACGAAAAACTGAGAAAGCTAAATGGACTGCAGATGACTCGGGGCCTGATGATGTTAGAAATGGTGTAACCCAAAAAGGGAAAACTCCCCAAAAAACAAACATTCCATTTTTCTACTTTTCAACAGGGTACACGGTTCTAGCAATAAAGGGGGTCCAAGCATGGGCAAAAAACCAGTCTTTCCCAAAAGGGAAAAAGAGGCTGAAATTTTTTTAATATTTTAAAACATTAGCTAATATGTATTTTGGACTCACTCCCCCCAATTGGGGAAATTAGTTTTTTTTTATGCTGAGAGGCTACAGATCGAGCAAAGTTTAATAGAGAAAAAAAACAGGGTGGAAAAAATTGGCTGAAGGGTTTTAAAAAAAAACCTTCTTTGTCAAAAAAACCAGGGCTTTAAGCCTAAATAGAATAAAGGGATTCCGGGAATGACTCTGTTTTTTAAAATTTGGAAAAAAAAATGACAAAACACAAATTTTCTCCCCCACGAATATACAATAATGGACGAAAGTGGGTTTACAACTGTACAAAAAACCAGTAAAATAATTGGGAAATTTTAAAAGGGGGGGGAAAAAAGTCGGTGCTGTAACTTTGGTAAAAGGGGGAAAACCCCAACGGTAATTTGTGTATGAACCAGCAGGTTTTCCCCCAATGTTTATTTATGCCCGCCAACGTATGGCTCCAACATTGGAAGTTAAGGGGGGTTCTGGGGCATTATACAGTTGTTCTGTAAAAGGGGATAACGGGGGGTCTTTTTTTTGTGTGGCTAAAGCATTTTTTTTAACTCGCAAAACCGACGAAAATGAGCCTGTTCTACTGATCTTTGATAATCATGGAAAAATTAAATTTTTAAAAATACACATTTTCCGCGAAAACAACCCTAAATTTGCCCTTTTCCACCCCCCCCTTCGCATCGCCTACAACCTTTGGACGTTGTGTTTTACGGTCCTCTTAAAGGGCTTACAATCGCGAGGGGACTTGCATATGAAAAAAATAAACCTGGTGAACCTATTACGACAAACTTGCTGAACATTTAATAAGGCATATTCTGTTGTGGCAACGATTTCAAAAAAGGGGGGGGCTGGGTTTGCATCGACCGGTATTTTCCTATGAACCCAAACATATTTTCGATGAAAAATTTTCCTTTAGATACCACTAGTGAAGGACCCGAACCAGTTCGAATTGAACTCTTACAAGACCACTCGCAAGCGTCGAACCAGAACCGAAGAGACCAAGCAACAGAGGGGCCCCCCTTTAGCAGCAAAAATTTAAATTTTAAAATTTAGTTTCTTTTTCTGATTTTCGCCCCTTCCTGGACCCAGCAGGTTCCCAAAACATCAAGAAGGAAACAGCATTCTGTTTTTTGACGGAACCCCAGAAAAACTGGCATTGGAAGAGAAAGGAAAAAAGCATTCAGCGGCAAAAAGAAAAAAAAAAACTTCAAATGAATGCAAAATGAAAAAAAAGTTTATGACCCAACTCGTGACGACTTTGTAACTGTGGTCAAAAAAAAAAAGTAAGGGGGAAAAAATTTGTTCTTCCTCAGAGTCGGATGTGGAGGAGAATGATCTTTTTCAGGATTCATCGGATGATCCGTTGACTGAAAACGAGGAACTAAATATTGCTGGGAAAAAAAAATTTCAGTTGAAAAGATCCCAGTTGCAAAGAAAATGACTTTGTGTTTGTGCTGGTTTCTAATGACAAAGGGAACAAAAAAATTTGTTGCACAAGGACTAATCTGCGTAAAAAAGGAATAGTTGTAAGATTTATGAGAAGTACCGTGGTCAAAAAATATTCGTATTTCCAAAAGTCGATGATGTCAGCGTGGTTACAAAGGATGACATTATTACCTGAAAATAACAATTTAAATTAAAACAAAAAGGCAGTGGATATTCGTCCACACACACAGTGGACTAATAATAATTTTTTACTATTCCTCCATACATGTGTGGACAATAAGTTAAAAAAATTATTCCGCCACACATAACGAACTTGTGTGTATGCGTATTATTAAACATTGTTGATAGTTAAGCAAATAACTCGTTAATCGTTTTTATAATTTACCTAATTTTCCAATTAACACTAAATTTTTCTTTCGGAGTTAAAGTCGTAAAATTTGGCCATTTTCGAATTAATGCTCTTAAGATTTATTCAGATACCCAAATGTCACTTGTTTTTCCAAACAAACAAAAAATTAAGGGATATGACGTTTTGGCGTCGCCGTTTTGGCAAGGTCATTTTGTTTCGCCGTTTGGACGTCGAGCCAAGTCGCCGTCGGCCGTTTCGACGAAGGCCATTTGGGCGTCGATGATTATTGCAGGTCAGACAAGTAACTGGTATAATAAAAATTATATTTGTGAATTATAATATTGTTTTTCTGTCCAAATTAATAGCGAAATAATATTTATTTCAGTTGTCTAGATATATTATTTATATTATTATTATTAATAATATTACGAAATATAAATCAAAATAGAGTATTTACATGTGATAGTTATATTTTAGTACTTGTACATAATCTAAAATATTCCTGTTTACATCGAAATTTGCAACAAACCGTGGAATGCGATCATTTGCTTCCTGTATTTTTTAATTTTAACGCAAGCCATTCCTTTTTTTTTGGTCTTTTTGGTTCAGTGCCCTCTGGTAAAAGTTTCACATCTTTTGGGGGAATAAACTTAGTCGTCTAGCATTTCCTCTTTCCTTTGAAAGTCCGATATAGTTATCATCAAATCAGTCTATAGGTGGTTGGTGTTTAGCAGATATGGCTAAATGTTCGATAGGAACAAATGCTAGTGATCTCACCATTCCGCAATTTAATCTGAATTATGAATCAGCATTATACTTTTTCGTATATCTCAGAGAAGCCATTTTCCCCTTTATATGTTGTGCCAAATGGCCTAAAGTAAACTTGGTCCTTTATAACGATAATGTATAATAATACACAAACACACAAGCTCATTATGAGTGGACCTCCACACATGTGTGGACGAATAATGAAAAATATTCGTCCACACATGTACGGACAATTAGTCGTCCCCACGCAGGGGACAAATATCCATTGCCAAACAAAAAATCTATTAAAAAATGTTTATGCAATTCAACCTGATTATTAATACTAGTATAAGTTTATTAACATGACACTTCTTTCTAGAACTCGATGTAATAGGCAAATTGGTGTCAAATTTGGTATGTCGGTGACCAATAAAAATTTTGGTTATTAGTCAAGATAAGAATCGATGGGTGATAAATCAAAACTGCAGCAAGTATATACATATGTAAATAACTTTCAATTGGAAACCAAACCAAATGTATACATTTTATACATTTTTTAGGTGAAATATCCAAATAGACGAATATTTGTCCATAGTGATCACTTTTTAGTAAATATAGAAGTAAGATTAAATACTACATTGACAATGTACAGGGTGGGCATTTTATTAGGGTCCTATTCATTTTCTCAGAAACCGCGGACTTTTGAAAAAAAAGTTCGAAAAAAAGTTGCTTGAATTAATTTATGATTTTAATTAATTCCACTTTCACATATACAGAGTGTTTATTGTGTTGGCCACCAGTGTTCTCTTGCTTATTTTAAATGGGATACCCTATATATTATTATATATTTAAATAGCGCTTCCAAAGACGAGTTCAACGATATATAACAGTATGGGTCTGTGTCGCAACGTTTTGGATTTATTGACGTTTTTTTTAATTTTTGACCTATCTTTAAATTAATAAAAAGACGGTAAATATTTCTTTTTTTTTTAATTTGTTCACGTAAAAAAAATTACAACGGCTTATTTTATCTACGTTTGCAGGAAATTTTTTTCAGTGTTGTCATGTTTTGTCCATCTTAAATTTTTTGATTTTTTTTAATGCAAACCCCTGTATATAATAACAAATCTATATAAAAAATTAAAAGACCTTTTCAACGATGTATAACAACTGCGAGTCACCGTTTTGAACTTATGGATGATTGTCTTCAGGAAAAGTCATATTTTTCTTTTTCTAACCACACTACACCCTGTATACTTAATATTATAAATTAATACAATAAATTTGGTTTAAGATGAGTTAACTAAATCCCCTATATTAATTCATAATATAATGTATACAAGGTGTAGTATGTTTGGAAAAAGAAAAATACTTTTCCAGAAGACAATTATTATTCATAAGTTCGAATCGGTGACTCGCCGACCTATGTTGCTATACATCGTTGAAAAGGTCTTTTAATTTTTTATATAGATTTGGTATTATATACAGGGGGTTGCATTTAAAAAACTCAAGGAATTTTACGATAGACAAAACGTGGCAACATTGTAAGATGTTTAAAATTTAAAAAAATTGCCTGCTAATATAGATAAAATAAGCCTCTGTAATTCTTTTTACGTTACAATTTTTAAAAATGAATATTTACCGTATTTGTATTAATTTAGAAATAGGTAAAAAATTAAAGAAAACTTTTGTCGCATATTTATTTTTCAAAAGTCTGCAGTTTCTGAGAAAATGTATAGGACCCTAAAAAAATGCCCTCCCTGTACAAATAGGTTGAGTAAAATTTTTAGACAGTATCTGAACGTGCATGAATTGCGCACAGTCTTGGGTCCTAATTATTATTAATTGTTACATTTATTATTAATTTCCCTTTAGCCAGACCAAGACTTTTATGTTTAGGGGTCCTTCAAGGACAATTACACAAATTTTCAAAGTGCCTACTCAAAATTGTTCACCAGCTCTCCTACTAGAAAGCAAATTAAATAAAGTTTTGGAAATTAAAAATACACAAAAAGGAATTAAAATATGTAAAAAATTTAGGGTGTACCATTAAAAAAAAAATTGTCGTCAGTTTTGGACCACCCTGTATATGCAACAATATTCTCCCGAAATACAGTTATACGTATTAGTCCAGTACAACTCATGTTTAACCAAGAACAAATTTCGTCGTCGTCCTTTTTAAAATACTTAAAGTCTCCATTGATCCCGTTCACCAAAAGGACTCAAAATCAGTCTGCCATCCTGAAAATCGGTACATTTTTTAATTATGGCTCCGTAACTACTAAACCGTAAGAGATTTAAAAAAAAAATGAAAGGGGGCAAAATTAAAGAGCATAAAAAAATCAACAAAATGAATGTTTGCTGATTTTTTATCTGCAATAGCTTTTAAGATGCATACAAAATAATATGATACAAATACTAAAAATGCGACAGAAATATCATAATGTATACATTGATATTTATTGTGCCAAAAAATAGTTGTAAATAAATTGCACACATAACAAAAAAAAAGATTCATTTTTTAACGTAAAAAAGAATTACCATAAATCAAACTTCTTCATCGTCATCAAGTTGAACATCTAAATTAGATCATAATATACCATTGCAGTTTGCACATAGACTTGAACAAAAAATATTTATTTTTTTACAGCTACATAGCTTATTATATCCCCTTTACAACAATGAATTATCTTTTTTTTTTTTTTTTTTTTTTTTTTTTTTTAATATATATATATATATATATATATATATATATATATATATATATATATATATATATATATATATATATATATATATATATATATATATATATATATATATATTATATATATATATATATATAATCGAATTGGATATATTTATATGTAGGTAGGTATATATATTTATTTGTCTGTCCACGTGATTCTAAAGTTAGGCTTGAGCTAAAATCATGAAATTTGGCACAGTGCTAGTCTTTAGCAGTGGCTAGAACCTAACCAAGCCCGTTTTTTGAATTTCGCCCCCGGGACAAAAATAGGAGCAAAAAAGTGTTTTTTTACCGTTAGCCGTACGGAAGGCGTCTTACGGAGACAGAGGCTACTTAATATTGCCTCTCGCCTCGGAGACACGCTTTTCATCTAGTAGTTAATATATAATCAGAAGCTATAGGTTGTGATGTTTTCAAAGGGAACAACAAATTGTTTTTTAAGTCCAGTCCCATTCCAAGGGATTTTTTTTTATTTCACATCCATTTTTGTATTTGCAGATACACTCTGAAATGGTGGTATTTTGATGCTTTCGATGTGGGTGATAAAGAGGCTAACTCGAAATTTGCGTTGGGAGCTTGTCGGGCTGTGATGGATTTATATTTATAATATCTCAGTTTATTCAGATTTTTTGCCAATGAGTGTTGTCCATATAAGGCCATTAGAAACTCATCTTCTGATAGTATAATGCTGTTTTTATTTGATGCTGGATTCAGGAAAACGAAGACGACTTTTTGCATTCCTGCGTCTTTCTCTAAAAGTTTAAATGCGGATATCTTTCCTTTTTTGAAAAAACAAGAAGTAGTGTCACAGCCAGACATGGCATGAGCAAATAAAATATACTCTTTTGGTATGCCTAAGTTCTTCTGCATTTCTAAAATATCTTTGATTTTATCTTGGCCGTAACATAAATATTTTTTGACGATCTACTCTGTAAATTAGTATCCCAGCAAGGTCCTGTCACACCACTGGTGAGCCAGAACTACCTAAATTGATTGCCGTCTCAGCTAAAACGGTATCAGCATCTCCTTAGGCTTGCATTACTCGAATTTCCGCACCCTCAAGCCTTTTTGTAAGTGTTGTGATGAATAACGTCTTGTTTTTTACGCTGGATAAAAATGTTTCCTGACTTAATGTAGTTGCAGTATTTTCCATAAATGTAATGTCAATACAAGAAACTTTCCGTGTGCGACGAATCTGTTCCTGAGACTTTGTAGAGTTTACAATATCATACCCATCAAACTCTATTGTTGAATTAAAATCATAATGATAAGTAACATAATTTACGTATTTTTAAAGAATTTCTTCATATGTAGCGGGGAATTGCCAAACTACTTTATGAAGAAAATGCCCTCCATCTATTACAAATATTGACTGTGGTGGTAAAACGTCTATAGCAGGGCATTTTTTGTCCAAATATGTTAAGAGAGCTGACTTATTGGTTTTACGCCGTTATCCACTATTAAAAGAGGAAAAGATGCGAGTTCAAACCCAAAACATTTCTTCAAAGTCTCTTCAGAGTTGAATGTACAAAGAATTAGGTTTAAAAGCTGTGTTGGATTAACTTGCGCTTCCTGGTCATATACTTTTAAAGTTATGAACATAAAAGATAAAGGTTTAACTTTATTGTTTCTTTTTACATGAAGATCTTGAAAGTCCCCTGTATTTAAGAAGTTGTAAAACTTCATATTTTGTGTGTTTTTTATGCTCTTTAATTTTGCCCCCTTTCATTTTTTTCATATCGCCTACAGTTTAGTAGTTACGGAGCAATAATTAAAAAAATGTATCGATTTTCAAGATGGTGGACTGATGTTGAGGCCTTTTGGTGAACGGGATCAATGGGGACTTTTAGTATGTTAGAAAGAACGACTAGTACTACCTTTTTTGGGCGGTCGCAACTTTATGTTAATTTGTTTTTGGTTGGCCTATACCAAAGGTTTATACAGGGTGTTACTTAATGGTATGTCATAATTTGAAGGAGGCATTCCTGGAATCGATTTTAAGTCGAAAAGTTCATATAAACGTGGGCCCTAAAATGCTTAGTTTTTAAGGTACAGGGTGTTAAAGTTTTAATTTTGCTTTCGTTTTTTCTTAATTATTCTTTAACCAAATGACCTAACGGTACAAAATTTGGGATCTGGGGGTTTTCTGAGGCGAGAAATTTAAATTCGTCCACGCTTTTGATATTGCTACTAGAGAGCGCCAGCTACGGCCTTCCTCACTTGTTTTAGATGTCGTAACTTTTTTTAAGCTTAGAATATTGACCTGTTTATTAAAAAATAAGTTACTATAAATCATCTGCATCAAAAATGTATACTTTATTTAAGTGTCTAGGAGTAGCCGTTCTCGAGATAAACACACTTTAAAGGATCCCACAATTTTTTTATGGAAAATGAATTTTGGCCAATTGTTTTCAAACTTTGCATAGTGGTAGTTCTTAACACGGTGATCAAAAGTCTTTTAGGGCACAAAACCCGAAAACGCCTCCAACCCCCCCAAAATCACCCTCAAAAGTCACTGGGGAATTGGGGACCTTTTTAAATTTAGGGCTAATCTGAAATGGTTTAAACTGTTTTAACCTTTTACCTAGAACTAAAGGGAATTAAATGTATTCGCCACCCTCTAATTTAAATATAAATTATTGTCATTATTTCATCGCACTGTATCTGAACCAGTAACATTAACTTAAATCTGTATTATTTGTGGGTGACAGATACTAAATTCAAGTCTAAACCTTATTTTATGTCGTTCCCTTTTTGATTAACTTCCAAACAAACTATTTTTTTGAAAATAAAATCAATATGTATTTTTTTATAATCTAACAGCTATTGTTGTCGTGGTTACTTTGAACGGCTGTGCTGTCGTTGTATTTAACTATATTCTTTAGTAATAGGAGGTTTGCTTATATATTACTAATAAAACGGTTCTTCTTTTATCTTACGCCATTTCATAAAGCCTTAATGCTTAACTGCTAATATACCCTAGGTGTCTTAACTGAAGTTAGAGGCAGTTTAGCAAAAGGTGACTTTAAAGTTAGGAGGAAAAGGAAAGACCTGTTCGGGGCCCCTTCAGTTCTACTGGAAGCCGTTAGGTGAGGAATAATATTGGCTAATTTTCTGGAGTAAAAGCTGTGAATTCCCCCACTAAAAAGAACCCCATAACTTCAAATTACAAACCGTGGTTTTCTAAATCCTGTGACAAAGCCAGACTTTTAAAAAATTCAAGCCCACAAAAGTTTCTCCAAAACCCTAGTCCCGAAGATCGACAGGCTAGCATCGAAGCAAGAAATCAGTATAATCAGGCTATCTCAGAAGCAAAAGACCGTTTTAACAATCGGATAAAAGATAAAGTTCTCTCTTGCTCCAATGGCAGTAAAGCTTTCTGGTCCTTTGCCAAAAATATTAGTCAAAACTTCTGCACAAACTCTTTTTTACCCCTGACCTCTGAAAATGAAATTGTTTCTACCTCTGAAGGAAAAGCCGAACTATTTGCCAAACAATTTGCTGCCAATTCTACGCTTGATCCTCCTCTTTCAACAGTTGCCCCTCTTCCTCATAAAATGTCCGATATCATTTTTAAAGTCAAACATATCAAGCGTATTTTTTCTTCTCTTAATACTAAAAAATCATCCGGGCTGGATGGCGTACCAGCAATCGTCTTAAAAAACTGTGCTTCCGAGCTTGCACCTATCCTAACTCGCCTCTTTCGAATCTCTTACGACACGGGCATTTTCCCGGAGAGTTGGAAAGCTGCACGTGTGCAACCTGTCCCCAAAAAAGGATGCAAAACTTTCCTTTTTAACTATAGACCTATATCTCTTCACCCTGTTGTTTGCAAAGTAATTGAAAAATTCATTAATTTCCAAATCCTAAAGTATTTGGAAAAACACAAGATCTTACATGATAGACAGTATGGATTCCGTCTCAGAAGATCCACAGCTGATCTTCTATCCTTTTTCTCACACAACTGGAACAAGTCCCTTGAGTTTCTTGGTGAGTCTCAGATCGTTGCTCTTGACATATCCAAGGCTTTTGATCAGGTCTGGCATGATGGGCTTCTTAACAAACTTCTTCTTACGGTCTTCTACCTAAGTTTTGCTCCTGGCTCTCCAGTTTCCTTTCTAATCGACGCATATCAGTTACTGTAGATGGTCATTCTTCCGGCTTCTACCAAATTAATGCTGGGGTGCCCCAGGGCTCAGTGCTGGCACCCACGCTGTTTTTTCTACACATTAACGATCTTCTCTCTTCCACAATCAATTCCATTTATAGTTTTGCTGACGATAGTACCCTCTACTCTAATATTCAATTTCTTAAGCCACCATGTATATTTCCCTTCAATCCGGGTCCACACTGTATGTTTTTGAAAAATGCCCTGATAGACCCCTGGGCGGGAAGCGTGTGTCCCTGTTTTAATTCCTATTTATCCTACTCTCCTGATCTATTTGGTTATATTACCTTTTGAATAATAGTAAATATACATTGCACACAAACATATTTTTGTAATAAAATAAACTTTGACCTTTATTCTTTTTATGACCCTAATAGAAATATTCAATTATGCACTATAAACTTTCGTGGCCAATACACCAGTTTGTAAGGCCATCATACAAAAAAAAAAGCCACCATGTAATTCTGATTTGGAAAACAAGCGCAGGTCAATGCAGATATCTCTTTCACAAGAACTCAAACTTATCTTGGATTGGGGCGCCAAAAATCTTGTTCGGTTTAATGCCTCGAAAACACAGTCATGTTCGCGAAAAAAGTCTGCCAATGCTCAACCGTTACATATGAGCGGCCAAGTTCTGCATAACAAAGAGTTGTTTAATCTAACCATAGCCTCGGCAGCTTCAAAAAAGCTTGGATTCCTCTTTCGAGCCAAAAAGTATTTCTCTTCTTCCAATCTGTATACTCTGTATGTATCCCTAATCAGACCCTCTCTAGAATATTGTTCTCATGTCTGGGGAATGGCGTCCCTTACAAACTTAGCATTCTGGACTCCATACAAAGAAGAGCCGTTCGTCTTATTAATAATCCCACGCTCACAGAGAGGCTTCCTCTTCTTGCCCACCGTCAAGCTGTAGGGGATCTGTCGCTCTTCTATAGGTATTTTCACGGCTTCTGCTCAGAGAAGTTGGCCAGTATAATTCCTTCTCTGGCAGCTCCCAACAGAGCAACACGTAGTGCAACTTTTATGCATCCTTTTACAGTTCAATTAGAGAGGCCCCGAACTTCCCGCTTTTTCGTTTCTTTATCCCTATAGTGTCAAGGCTATGGAACCTGCTGCCCGCAGAAGTTTTTCCTTTTACTCCCAATCTCCAAGTCCCGTGTGAACTAACTCCCTCTCAACACACTTAAGACACCCACGGTACGTTAGTACTTAGGCATTAGCCTTCATGGACTGTCCCAAGATAAACAAAAAACTTTTTCGAAAAAATAATATTATTGGCCATTACTGTAAAGGAAACTTAAATTATGATAAAATAACAGTTTTCTATAAAACACAGATTTTTTAGACGTTTTGTTAATAAACTACTTTGTAATTGTCACCTAGGAGGCCGTCCATTAATTACGTAAGGCATTGGGGTTGGAGGGGGTAGAGTCGAATTTTGCCTAATCTCACGTGGGGGAGAGTTGGGGTGTCGGCAAATATCACGTAATTTTTTCTGCAAGAAATAGTGTAGAATTGCGAGAAAACTGGGTAAAAATAAGTAAATTTTTTCTCCACTAAAATATAGTTAATCCTACACAAGCTAATACAGTTCAATAGCTAATTTTTCAGAATGATATTTTCTCACCGTGATTCTAGACTACGTTCTTACTAGTTTTAAATACTAGTTCTAACTAGTCTTAAACAAAAATAATTAAGCAAATTATGTTTTTTTAATTAATCGAATGCAATCAAGCATAGGCTAACGTATTTAAACTTAAATTACGCCTTTTGAAAAATCTCACATAAGATTAGAGGAAGGGAAAGTCGATCCAAATCTTTCGATATCTCACCAAGAGCGAAGGGGGGCTGGTTGAAAAATTGCCAAAATCGCCTCACGTAAGTAATGGGCGCCCCCTTAGTTGTATAATAATTTTTTTATAACCACAAATTTTGTTTGTTTTACCACATTTCCTCAACTGTTGCTGTTGTAAAAATATATTAATAGACCAATCTTAACTTTGCCTCCAACAATATAATATATTTATTCATATGTTTCTTTGATGCCCCTAAATGATGCAATAATAAAGCACCCAGTATATATTTACTTCTTTCTTGTCTGCTGTACTTTATAATACAATCTTAACTACTATAAATAATTTTGAATTTTTATCACCTTATTTTTATATTAGCTTATTTTTCTTTGTCATAGTGCGTCAGAATATCGGGTTGAAAAACGACAAACCTCAAGAAAGAGATATTTTCGACGAGAGAAGGGCATTCTCTTGTTCCCCATTTTGAGTCTTTAAACGAGAAAAAAAAAGTTTCTCTGCTCAACTAGACAAGACGAGAAATGAGAAGATATCACTACCTAATTAATACATTATAATATTTTAATCACAATTATAAAAAACCTAAACCGCTGTAACTCTTAATAAAACGTTTTATTTTACAATTTCTTGGAAAACTTTAAGGCTAAGCTAAAACAACGTAAAACGTGTACCTCTGCAAAAAAGGGCGATGAGAATAACTTCTAGATAATTAAGCTTTAAAGTTAAACAGAAAGCGACGAGAAAGAAAATTAAAAGTGAAAATCCCCAGAGCCGTAGTAATTAAATATTCATACCGAAAATTATTTTAATACAACAGAAATTACAACTGTTTATTATTTTACTAAAAGAAATAAGAAAATAAACTACAGAAATTCCGTAACTTGGAGGGCTTACAAGCTCCTATGCTACATGGGGCCAAAATTATTTTTTTAAATCCTAAGAAGTTTATCATGTTAGTATTAATAATTTAAAAAAATCTTCTAAGGATCCCTTCCTTGCCCATTGTTCTTTGAAGTTATAGTTACCATTATATAGGCTTTTAGAGCTTTAAAAGTTGTTGTCTCTGGCATTATTGAACTGCTATTAATGCAGAAAAATGGACTAGAAGCTACTCTTAAAGATATAAGGGGCAGCGTAAGTGAAAAGAACAAAAGAATCGATTACCTTGAAGCCAAAGTTAATGAGCTTCAAAATGATATCTCTCAGCTTAAGGCAAATAATGTTAGTCCAGCTGGCCCGGATAGCAATGGTCAGACTGTTTCTGGTGGACAGAGCGATTTGTATACAGAGGTTCAGGAGCGTAGTGTTCGGGCGAAGAATATTATGGTTTTTAATGCTATGGAAAGCTCTTCCAATAATACCGGTGAGAGAGTGGATCATGATAAGGCCATTGTTCTTGACCTGCTGGAAAAACTAGAGGTGCAGTCTACAAACGAGTTTAAGGTGCTGAGAGTCGGTCGGCAAAGTTCTAAACCGAGACCTATTAAAGTTATTTTTCCTGACACCACAATGGCGGTAAATTGCCTTAAGCAAAGCGTAAACTTGAAGCTGGCAATATTAGAATTAAGCCTGATCTTACAGTGATCCAGAGGACAAAATCTTAGGGCGATGTATGGGAGCTGGATCGTAGGAGAAGGGATGGTGAAGATAATATTACATTCGTTATGTTAAGGGTTCACCTCGTATTGTCAAGTCCACGACACCTCCAAAAACGACAACAACCATTAGTTTGCTTACTTTCAAATGCTGAGGAATGCGAACCAAACTCGGAGATTTTAGATTGACGACTGCTGTTTGTCCTTATGATGTCATTGTGATTGTCGAAACTTGGCTTTCGATGACTTTATGTCTAGCGAAATGAACCTTAAAACTTTGTTGTTTACCGCTGTGATCGCAAAGGAATAATAGTACCAAACAGAGAGGTGGGGAGTTTTAGTGGCAGTTAGAAGAACTCTTAAACCAGACAAGTGACCAGTGACAGGGACAGCGTCGAGGAGATATATGTATCGGTCAAAAATGGTGTTCGTAATATTGGTTCGGTGCTGTGTACATTCCACCTAGATCTAGTCAGGAAGTTCATGATGGTTTTTGTTCAACTTGAACAAATTAAAAAGATCTCCCAGACAGTGCGTTTATGATCTATGGTGATTTCAATTTGCCTGAGGCAAGATGGATTAACGAGGATTTTTGTGCACATCCAGTGGCTCATCATACATCTTTTGCACATAATATAGGTAATACTGTTGCTTACTTAAATTTGCATCAACTTATAAATATCCCTAATAACAATGGTGTGTTTCTTGATCTGTGTTTCTCTGACATCTATGACTGTTCCTTTACTGCGGCGGATGATTTATTGCTCCCAACAGCAACCATCACATCGCCTATTCCTGTATGATCTCGGCTTGGCGGAAGGTGCCTCAATGAAGTTTGACTTGGAATATTATGACTTTAAGAGCGCGGACATGTGTTCATTAAATGAATATTTATCGAATGTTGACTGGACTGCTTATTTAGACCCGTTTGATGTTAATTTAGCTGTAGATCAATTTATATGGTACTGTACCATGCTATCTCTATTTTTGTGCCCCTGAAGCGTTTTAGAAGCTCAAATTTTCCCGCGTTGGTTTAATGGTGGGCTTAAACAGTTAGTTGATTAAGAAAAAGATAGCTCATAAACGCTTCAAAGGAAACGGGTCTTTTTTCAGATTACGAAATTTTCTCAAGGTTAAGGATAATTGTAAAATATTAACGAGAACCTGCTATAACAATTATATTCGGTCTGTTGAGCATAACCTACAAAATGACCCGAGGGGTTTTGGCGCTTTTTGAGCAATGTCAAGAGGGTAAATGGATATCCCACCTCAATGTATTTTAATGACAGGCAGGCTGACGACTGTGGTGCATCGGTTAATCTATTTGCCGACTACTTTTCAACTGTCTATTCAACATCAAACTTAGATATACCAGATTATTATAAAAATTAAAATGAATGTATAAATATTGATTTCATAGAACTGGGTCTGGTTGATGTATTTGATTCCGTTATGCGCTGCAGATCGGGCTGTGCCTGTGGTCCTGATGGATACCTACCATTCTGCTGAAAGCTTGTGTGTGCTCTAAGTCAACCTTTGCATTTTATTTTTAACTTATCCTTGAAAACTGAATCTTTCCTGATTTTTGGAAACAATCTTTATTACACCAATTCATAAACTGGCGACAGAGGTAACGTGGCTAATTATAGAGGCATATGCATTCAATCGGCTGTCCCTAAATTGTTTGACTGTCTTGTGACATCGGTGCTGTCATGGAATGTAAGCGTATCGTCGTTCACCAGCAGCATGGTTTTTGTGATGGTAGGTCAACGATCACGAATCTGTTGATTTAAAGGATTATCTGTTGAATGCCTTTGAGAATAAATTCCAGGTCGACAGTATTTATACGGATTTTTCGAAGGCGTTTGATAAGGTAAATCATACGCTGCTGGTGGCCAAGCTTGCATCGTGGGGTTTTGGGCCAAACATTCTTAAGTGGATACTTAGCTTCCTCACAGGAAGGACGCAAAGGGTAAGGATTAATAATTATGATCCAAAGATATTGTTGTTTCTTCTGGGGTTCCGCAGGGCTCGCACTGCGGTCCTCTATTTTTCCTTCTTTTATTAATATATTATGGGCTTTATTCATCACTCAGAAACACTTATGTACGCTGATGATCTAAAATTGTTTAAATCAGTGAAGACGGTTAATGATTGTATTTTGCTTCAGAATGACATCGATGGCCTGTTGCTTTGGTCAAAATTGAATGGTCTTAGTCTAAATATAGATAATGCCATAGTATATCTTTTATAGGACTAATCGATATACACATTTTGATATATTATTAATAATAATGTCCTAGGAAGAGTTGATGAAGTTAAGGACCTGGTGTACTGATAGACAGATCTCTAACATTTGTTAGTCATGTATACTCGATTACGCAGAAGGGCTATAAGAATCTTGGTTTAATATCTTATGTGCTTATGTGAGATCTGGTCTGGAGTATGCCAGTGTGGTCTGGTCACCATTTTACCAGGTACACATAGATGGTGTTGAGGGTGTACAGAACAGGTTTCTGCTTCTTGTGCCTTAAAATGAATATTCATTTTTTGGGTTACCACATTGATTATGATTACATTCGCAGTACTTTAAGTATTACTTTTACAGTCAAGACGCTTCTATTTGGATACTTTCTGTTTTCCCTTTTAGTAGGTGACATAGATTGCGAATATCTCCTATCAAAATTAAATTTTAATACACGTCATCGAACACGTAGTAGGAACTTTTCTGTATACCTTTTCATGCTACCAACTATGGCATGTATTGTCCTTTAACGAGGACTACAACGTAACTTAATATAAACGATTTTAGTATCCATATTTCAAAATCTAGATTTAAAACTGAAGTAAAGCACGTATTAAGATAATGGATAATTAATGTCGTGTTTTTGTGTCTATAATACTCAATTGACCGTTATACATTTATGGTGAAAATTCTCATGAGTTTTGTTGGGTTGTAATTTAAAATGTATTTTTGTATTATATTAGCATTATTTATGTACTAAATTTAGTTTAGGTGTTAAGATATTTTTGTAAATTTCTGTATTTATAAATGGAGTTTTTCCGTAAATAAATAAATAAATAAAAGGGTGTTTTTAGAATATTTTATGAATAAGGAAATCAAATAAATTTCCACAATCAATTTTACTGATGACAATATTTTTGTAACTTAAAAAAAATCGATGTGAGGTCCTAAAATAAAATACATAAAAGTGCCAAAAATGTATACTTTTAGTTTAAAAACTATGCCAAGTGTTATTGTTGGAACAATAGAAACAATTTTTAAGCCTTTTTATTTAAATTTAACCACGTCACATGTCTAAGTTCAAGTTACAGGTGATAGAGGAGCTTTCCTCGCCTAAGGTGGTATAGTCTGTCTCAAAGTATATCGTTATGGCTTTTGACGGACCATACCCTAATAAACCTTTAACGATTTTATTACCTATTGTTATTGGGTAAACCCATTTGTTTATAAGGGCAGGGGTGGGCCAGGTATTTCTTAAGTATTAACCATTTGGCATATAAATATTTTGGCTAATATTTTAGTGGCAGTGTTGAATAACCGTTTGTACTGTGCGTTTCGAAAAAGTTGTTTTACGAGAAGAATATAACTATGTCGCGTCGAAATCATTTGTCATTAGATGCAAAACAGGTTGTAAAAAATGTGTATGAAACTTTAGTCAGTATAGAGGTCTAATTAAACAAGAAGCTTTAAAAGAAACCTGTCTACTTACAAAAACTCCAATATCATCGATAAGGGATATTATTATTAGTGAAGAATTAAACAAAAGAAAAAAACGTAGTGATTTTCAATCTCACCGTATAGACAATAGTGATCAGGACCTAATAAGAAGGACAATATATTGTCATTATGAAACCGGAGTTATTCCTACCTTGGACAAACTGAAAAAGAAGCTAGACGAAGACGTAACCAATATAAATATTAGCCGTGCCACCCTCCATAGAGTTGTTTGTAAAATGAGATTTAAATACCGCAAAATAGACAATAGGCAAGTAGTAATGGAATCGCACAGATTACGCACTTGGAGATCTAATTACCTTCAAGAAATTGATATAGGTTAGAAAACAGATCCAAATTTATCTTGATAAAACATGGTTCGATACACACGACACAGTATCCAAAGAATGGGTGGATTCCAGTCAAAACTGTCAGACGAAAGCACCTTCAAATAACGGATTTGTCCCAAACTACTTGCTGTTGTCTGCAAAGAATATTAAGGATTCTAGCTTGGATTATTATGGGGATACAAGTGCAGAACTTTTTGAAAACTGGTTTCAAAATTATCTTTTAAAAAATATTCCAAAAAACAGTGTTATTGTCATGGATAACGCAAGCTACCACAGCCGTCTGCTACACAAAGCACCAGCTTCATCAAGTTCAAAAATTGAAATCCAGGAATATTTGTTAAAAAATTATATTTATTTTGAATTCAGTTACAAAAAACGCAACTTTTGGAAGTCCTAAATTCATATGCAATTAAAAAACAATATGTATGTGATAATTTGGCTGAACAGGCTGGGCATACTGTCTTACGGCTTCATCCGTATCACCGTATGTTTAACCCCATAGAGCATTTGTGGAACCAAGTAAAATCAAAGATCAGAGTAGAAAATGTTACACCTACTGTAAGTCCCAGTGTTATAAATTTAATAAAACATGTAATTACTAACATACCAGTTAAGAGCTGGAAAAATTCACTACAGCACATTATAAAAATTAAGGACTCTTACATTTCTATCCAAAACAACATAAATCATATTGTAATTAATCTCAATGATGACTCTGATAGTGAAACAGAATTAGATTTAGATATTTAGAATAAAAATGTAATTATGTATAGATAATGCAGTTATAAATTTATTAAAATTTTGCATATATTTAATTTCTTAATGTAATTTTAAAATTATACTTACCTAAATAATCAATAAATTATAAATCTTTATATTATTAAAGTCCGTCCCTAATTTTCTGTCCTTTAATACCTACCGATCCGCAGTTTTATTGCTGTCAGCAGGTATAATCCATAAATGAAGGCAAGAGCGGTATACTTTGAGACAGACTATACCACTCCAAATGCCCTTTAAAGGATTCGTGAACTCTAACAGACGTTTCGAGTTCTTGGTGTGTGGGTCAGTTTTCCTTTTTACTTTTCTCTCTTCCTTTTTCTTGTCCCCTTTCTTAATCATAATAAAAAAATATGATGACACACCTGAAAATGTAGCGCTTCGGATGTAAAATACCTCTCCAGTCGGATATCCGGGTGTCGGCCATCAGAAAGTAACGTATTCTTCGCAAATATTAATCGGTTCAAATAAATCTAAACTACGTTCACCATTACCTTTAAAGCATCTAAACTCCACACTCTTTTTTTAACCGAAACTCAGGTTAGTTCCAAAACTTCAACCAACCACCTCGTTTTTCCAGGGTACGACTTCTTTCATCCTTTTATCTTTACAGTGGCATATGTGGATTCGTTCGCAATGATTCTGCTGGCACAAATCTTTCTGGTCATGTGCCAAAGACATTAGTCAAAACTTTTGTACCACTTCTTTTTGACCCCTAACCTTCGGCAAATTCTACCACCGATTCAACCGTTAATCTGTATTTGTTCCCCATAAAATCTCAGAAATATTTTTACAATTTATAAAATCACCTGGACCTGGAAGACTGCCCGTGTGTAACCCAAATAGGGATCAAAAACCTTTTTTTCCACTTATAGACCTATATCTTTTTTCGTAGTTGTTTGCAAGAAAATGGTAAAATTTATCCATTAGAAATTTTAAATTATTTACAAAAACACAAAATTTGCAAAAAACTGCACTGTTTACAAAGAGGGTTGTGAAGAAATACACTTTAAAAATTAAACTTCAAAAAATTCTGTGAAAATAGTCAATTTTAAAAAATATATAAAGTGGGTGCCAGTTCTGAGCCAAAGAACAAAGTTTAGGTGAAAGACTGTAGGAAGACCTGGTAAAAACATTTGCAAATCTCAAAAGCAACGATCTTGAACTCACCAAAAGACTTAAGGGACTTGTTCCAGTTGTGTTTAACAAAGGAAAGAGGATCTGCTGTTTTTTTTGTGGCGGTGTCCGTACTGTCTATGACGTAAAATTTTGTGTTGAGATGATTGGTTGAAGTTGTAAAGCTAATTTAAGTTTCAGTTGAAAAGGAATATGGGGTTTCGATAATTAAAGATAATGGTAAACATAGTTTAGATTGGAGTGGAGCACACGGATATTTGCAAAAGATATATTACTTTTTATAATGGACGCCCATAGATCCGACTGGAGGGGTATTTTACCTCAAGAATACTTTACACTCGGGTGTACCATCGTCATTTTTTCCTGATCATCTTTGGGATATGGAAAAAGAAAAACAAAGACAGGAAGAAGCGAAACTGACTCACACAACCAAAACTTGAAACCTCGACAAATCTTCTGAGGGTCATGTGGGGGGCCAGACATTCTAGGGATGAAGGAACGAACAAAGTGGGAAGATTAGGACCTGGGAGCTGCTAGAGGAGGGATTACACTTATACAAACTCCTTAAAGCAGGAGCTGTGAAAATACCTATAAAAAAGGGACAGGTTCCTGACTGCTTGTTGGTGGGAAAAAAGAGGAATTTAGGAATTTATCAGTAAATAAAGTCCATAAAGGAATTTATCAGTATTCTTCATGATGCTTAATTACCACATAGTAACGGCTAATAGCATCAATTTTTTAAAAAAGAGGAAGCTTATCTGTAAGAGTGGAAAGGCGATCGGTTCTTCTTTGATGAAATGAAGAATGCTAAAAATTGTGGGAGACGACATTCTTCGAACATGGGAACAATATTCAAAAAATGATATGATTTGGTATACAGAGTTTAAATAGATTTGAAGCTGAAAAATATTTTCCAGCTTAAATGTCAAATTCGAGCTTCTGAAGCTGGTGTGGCTAACGATAGAATGTGCTTATGCCATTTAAAATATTCTTAAAAGTAACTTCCTCAAGGATAAATAACTCTTGTTCTGCAGAACTTGGCAGCTCATAGGTAATTAGCATTTGCTCACTTTTTGCCCGGCAGTAACATAATTGTGTTTTTACGGTATTAAAGTAGACAAGATTTTTGCGCCTCAATCTTTTATTAACCGAAGGTCCAGTGAATGAGATTTCGGCGTTACCCTGTGCCGCGGAAACAAACTCTCATATTCCTTATATTGAAATTTAACTTAATTGATCGTAATTTTTCTAATTTTGCGAGAGATCAATTAGAGCTTTGGAGTCAAAGAGAAAAGTATGTTGTTCGCAGTGCCAAGCGGCAAGGCTGTCTCTATAGGTGTATGCTTAAGGTAGTAACATAATCTTACCAGTTACAAAGCGAAAATCATATCTTTAACAAAACAAAGCACAAGTAAAATATGACTGTCGTCATTCACAAAAGCCATTTGAAATTTGATCATTCGAATGCATTCGATTAACATTTCGAGTCAGGCACTTAACGCCTATTCCTTGTCGTTCCTATCAATGTAAACAGAGATAGATGGAGTCGCTAGGTAAAAAGAACAAATTCTATATCTGTCTTAATTAATTTACTCTGTCTGTCATCTTTTGTTAAAAACATATATTCTTCTTACTCTTTGACTTTGCAGTGAATAACTATTTAATACAGCGTACGGCGTCTTTAATCTTTATATGCTTTAAAAGAATTTTCACAAATCGACCACTAGGGGTCGGTATGGTTAGATCTAAATGTGTATTTAACATGCACATCATGAAAATGAAAAAATCAGGGCTACTATGAATAACCATATAGCATTTTCATTTTCACTTAGTATTATCACTCTCTGAAAGAGGGCAGTGTATCGTAAATCTTACCGAAACTAAGTAATATATTTATTATAAAATCCCAAACGCAAGTATTCCGTTGATTTCAGAGTACGCATTCACACTGATGTGAGAGGGCGTAAAGTTAGTTTACTTGGCGTATCTTTTGACTAAATTTTTGGTGGCCTCTTTAGCAGGCTTTTTGACGAATTTAAAAAAAATATTAAGATTGTATATTACGTATATTAACGCGCGGAAATTATAGGCCCTGTATTTAACGTTGTCACCACGGAATAAAAAAGGGGTTGTTGCCACTGCTCACTCGGAGGAGCGAGATCTTGCTTTTTTCCAAAAGGGGCTGTTTATAAAATACGTTTGCATAACAAAAAACAATTTTTGTCATGATAAAAAGTCTTTTGTATTAAGCGTGTTAAGTATTTTGATGTATAATACATTGTCGTTAAAATAGCTTGATTCATTTAATCATATTTACTTATGTTTGTTTCGGCACCGGCACTAGTAGTGTTAACTATTTATAGGGGGGAGGTCCAGCCAGAGCTGGTCCAGCTTTTGTAAAGTAATATTTATAGGGGGGTCGCGGTGTGTGACGAAGAAAGGGAGGGGGTCAAAAATGGTGACATACAGTGTGACGTAGTTTTTGAACGGCCCCTAATTTTTCCGCTCCGCTTTATCAAATCTGCTCGGACTACCAAGCATAAAATCACAGTTGACGCAATTGTAATTGTTATACATTTTTTTATTTTGGTTTAGTTTATTTACACAATTTTTAAATTAAATAAAAACTGTTTAAATTTAAATAAAAAATTTCCTAGCAATTAATTACAGTTTACCTATTTTGGTTTAATAATATTTAGGTGATTACTTTAGAGTATATACCTACTAGACGCATCCTTGGCGCGATAAGTCTACAAGCTCTCTCTCGCTCTGCGTGCATCAGCACTCAGCATTCGCCTTATTAATTATCTCACTCTTACAGGAAAGCTTTCTACTCTTGTCTACCGGCGGTCTGTAGAGAATCTGTCTACCTTTTATAGGGATTTCCTCGGCTTCTGCTCCGAGGAGTTGGCCAGTATAGTGCATCAGCAAGGCACTCTTATGCATCACTTTACCGTTTAATTTAAGAGACTCTAAACTTTTAACTTTTTTTGTTTCTTTATACAGTGTGTCCTTAAAGTCTAGAAATATTTAAGGTCCGTGGTAACAAACTACCTTTTACTACACGTAAAACACCCAAGGTACGTTAGTACCTTAGGGCCTTCGCGGACTGTTTCAAACAAAATAAAAACTATTAGATAACACATCAAAACGGAATTACATTGTGCGAAATTTGCCTTGTCAGTGTTTAGTCCGCATCAAAGGTGTTTCGCTCCGCTATTTAGATCAGTATAGACTGGCATTACGATAAACCAAGAGCAGCTAATTTGATTTAAAAATATAAAAAACTTATACATGTATCCTTGTTGCCCTTTCGGTATCGTAATTCGTTAGAATTATGCGCAAGGAAGTTCCTTCGCAATGTAATTTCACATAAAAATTAATTTTAACATTAAGCTTTATTGCTGATTATGATGTCGAAATGTTAAATCATTTTCCTGGGGATTTTAAACCACTGATTTATTATTGGAAGCAGGGCTGGATTTAACCTTAGCGCCGCCCCTGGGCATTGAAAAAAATACCGCCCTATCACCGAAATTTTACATAAAATTGTAGTTTTGACATACAATTTTTGAACTAAAACTTCTTTATTGACGGATGGAAGAAATTTTATACCAATGGTTAAAAAAATCGTCACACTTTCTGTTACGTTCGACCGTCACGGCTGCCGTAGGCGAGTGGAGGTAAGCACACTCGATGTTGCTGTGAATGTGAATGTGTGTGAATGTGTCCCTAGACTCGTGCCTCAATTTAAGTCTACCAAATTACCTCAATTTAGGCATTTGTATCGAAAAGGGCTTAACCTAAATTAATTTTCTATGCTATTCAATACGATTCCGACCGGTAGATTTTGAGAAATCCCAAAAATAAAATTTTCAAACAAATGTTTTTTTTTAATTACTTTTAAACGGCTGTACCGACCGATCCCAGAAACTAATCAGCTATTAAGCTAATATGTCAAAATTGATTGATTCGTTCGAGAGATATCTTTGTCAAAAAGTTTTGAAAAAAATATCTTTTTTTAATATTTGGACTACTTCACCCCTTTCAAAAATACTGCGCCAAATTCAGGAGGCTCTTTGCATCTCGTAAAAATTAAAAGACGCTTCCCCAAGACTGACCAAGAATTATTATATCGATATTTTTAGGATTTTTTTTCCAAAAATTCTGAGTAAAATTCAGGAGGCTTTTTCATGTCCTTAAAAAAATTCCCGTCAAATTTATTTGTAAATTTAAAATTAGCGGAAAGTTGCACGGATGGACCGTACCTTATCGACTTGGGTTGAATATAAAGTTAAATAAAATTTTAACTGTCTAATTTTAAAACCCAGTGTCTCCATAATGTTTAACCTGATTTTTTTTAGTATTGTTACTTTTTATTTCTATTGCTTTTTGGACTAACTTTAATCTTTTTTTCTTTAAAATATTTTTATTGATGTATCTTGCATTAACAAATGAGTTTTTTTCAATTAGGTTACATTTTTTTCATAAGGCAAATCGAAAAAAAATATGATAATTGTCCGTAACTGTGTTTTGAAATTGTGCAGGTGAATGATGTTTTATAAACAAGTTTCACTTCACACGTGTGTACACTAATACACATAAACCTTTTAAAGCAACTTCGCCGCCCCAAAAAATTTGCCGCCCTGGGCATTAGCTGCCCCTAATGTAAATCCGCTACTGATTGGGAGTCTAATTATGTTAAGGCGGACAAACAAAAAAATGGAAGCACGCTTTCCAATTTCCATCTCCATATTTTCATTTGAGTTGCCTCGAACGAATAACTTAACAGAACTGTACAAAAATCGCTGGGTTGTGCCTATCCTTAAAGTAGGTACTTAAGTAGAAAAAAACATTAATTTATTTTATCTTAATATGTATATTTAATATTTATTAGCGCTGATATTTTTAACTAAGTGCCACCATCACTTTTCTATGTGTTTTCTTAAATATTTTACCAGCTTGGATTTTTTATGTGCACAGGGTATCTTAAATCTATTTATACACAAAAGGACTTCGCCCCTGTTAGGTTAGGTTTAAAGTAAGTGGACCTTTTACGCCCTACACCGCGACCGCTCGGTCTATTGTGGGTATCACCTTTTTATATTTCTCCCAATAGGATCAGACTTCTAATGATTCCGATATCAAACTGGGAGAGAGCTCTTTCATCTCCCTTTACTAGTGCCGCTACCGGACACGAGCATAATATGTGTTCTGGTGTCCCTGTCTCCTGGAAAGTATGACTAGCAGACGATTAGATCCGCCATGTCCTCCTCTCCCGGTAAAGTGACGTGGGTAGCTACCAGGTCCTTGTTACAGGAACCAGATCTCCGGATCCCTTCCTAAGCACCTGCTTGTTCGGGATGGATTAGCCCTTCCCCGCGAATTAGGCGCCTGTGACTTCAGGGGCACCTTTCTAAACGGATTCATCGTTTCGGTGGGCGCACTCTTGTCTGCTTTTGACATTTGTCACTTTTTTCCTATGAAAGCGGCTCTGTCCGCTTTCTGTTTGGAGCTAGGGAAGTAATAGTCCACCACGGCAGAGCCCCGCATTACAGCAGTAAGGCTAGATACTTCGAGAGGTCGCCCTGTATCTCAGAAGCACCGTTGGAGACACCTGTTTAAGGCACAGGATGTCATTCACTCATCAGCACGGTATGCTAACACCTTGAGTTAAGCCTTGTGTTCGTCTTGACTTCGGATCCCGTCCCATACGCTAGCGGCTGGAGTTGCCGATAACCGGAAACCCCAGCGGGTTGGAGTTGCCGATAACCGGCAACTCCAGCGCATGTTACAAAAGATCTTACTGGGCCCAACCACGACATTTACGTGCGAACAGAGCGGTGTGTTTCTCCTCTGTACATTATAGAAAATAAAGGTAAAGTAAAAAATGTAAAAAAAAAAAAAAATTTTTTAGGATATTGAGGATATTATACAAGGTGTGTCAAAAACAAAATTTTCATTGCCAAGTAAGTTTTTTTTTAAGAAGCGCCCTAAATATTTTGCCAAATTTTAACTTTGTTTAATTGTACATCAAAAATATTTTGTACATTTTAAGTAAGTAAATATTTTTTTAAACGAAATACGAGTTACAAGCGTTTAAAATATTAAAATCTAAAACTTTTCTGCGAAAAGGGTATCTAGGTCACAAGGGCCTAACCACACGTATTCAGAACGCCTGATCGACAGAGGCGATCGAGGCTAAGTTCCAATATTAAATCTCGAATGAAAGCGGAGTGAAAATACCAAGCGGAGTTATTCCTGATACTGAAACACTTTTGATTTTCAACCAATGGAAAAGTGTTATTTTTATTTGTTTATTTAAAAGGTAGAATACTATAATCCGTTTACTTTTGTTAGGCTAAAAACATAATAATCGTACGAAAAACGAATTGCATTGGTTTAAAAAGTCAGTAACTATTGTTACAACAATAAAAAATGTATTGCATTGGTTCAAAAACTCGGTAATCATGATTACTTACAAAGTGTTCATCCCAAATGATAATTAATAGTTTTTAGAGCTTTAACATCCCAACTAGCAAAATGGAATTCTAAAAAAACCGAATTATTGTATAACAGTCGAATAGCGTTGTTTTAGGGACTGTTTGTTTTTATTAAGCCTTTTGTTGCGATAATTTTGTTTTTTAGATAAAATTGTTGTATTAAATGGTTTTATAGTGACTTTTACGATATATCCTATAACGCATTATACGATTATTTCGTTTAAAATGATATAATACGTTATAAGCAAGTTTTTTTACAATATCAAAAATATTATTTTTTTAAGACCTGTATACCTATTGTATAGGAGTTCTATAATATACTATATTAGAACACTATAAAATATTTACTTAAGCTTTTTTAAAAGCTGTATGGGGTTTTCATAATAAATATTTTTTAGCATTGAATTGCACTGCATTATAAAACACTTTTATACGTGAACTTTAGATACTATACGACATTCTCCTTCATAAATGCCTTATAAAATAAAACAGTGTCTGAAAAGAAAAATTTGTTCTAAGATCTGCGTTATAAGACTGAAGTGAATGCCGTAACCTCCTTTTTCCCCTAAAATATTTTATTTTGATGGGTGACAAATTTAATTAAAATAATACTACTTAATAATGAATTCTCAGTGGAAAAAAAAATTAACAAACGTTTTTGGCAATATTAAAAAAAGGCTTGAAGAAAAAATTAAAAAAAATTTTTTTGGAATAATCCAGAGATTTTTTTAAATTTTTAAATGAAAGTAGGCCTGATACCACAGAGCTTGAGAACATAATTCCTCCGACCCCCACAAGACAAACCAGACAATAATAGTAATAGTATGGATATTCCAAATCTGGAATCTGAGGATACCCCTTTTTTGATAATGTAAATAATGGTACGTTTCTACTGATGACGAAGAAAATACAAAATTGCTTTCTGAAACTGAGAAAAAAATTGAAATTAGAAAGCGGCTTTTCTTGGGCAACCTCTTATAATATTACACATTCAGCATTAAGGGCTTTTTTACTATATGGAATGAAGTTTTTCCCAAATTTTCCCTACCAAAAACCCCCGAACAATATTAAGAACTCCCAAATCGATAGTTCTATTGTATTTATTTTATATGGTTTATTGTATTTAAAAAAAAATATATGACGTCAACGATATTGTTTTAAAATAATAGTAAACCCCATTCTCTCTTGCGTATTAAAAATTTATAAAATTTGTTTTCTTAAAATAGGTAGGTATAGTGAGTGGTTAGCACAGATTATACCAAAAAACGAATCAGTTATTTAACTCTCCTACTCCCCAATATTTTGAAGCTATAAAACCCAACCAATAGGAACACTTTCCTCATATTCTATAGGCCCGCGCGACAACCTGATTGATATGGGGATGTTTTTTGCTTTAAATTTTACCTTTTTCAACCCTAGGGAACCATGCGCGAAATAAGGTAGAGGTGAATACCAAGGACATTATACTAAAACTAAGAGGATGGCCCATTTCCATAAGAGCAATGTTGTACGATTTGTGACGTCAGAAACTACAATATGCTAGATTTACATGGCCTAATAGTGAGTTATAATTGGATATTTTTGACAAGTGACAGATAATTGGATATTTCCATTTATTAAAACTGTAGTTTGTGACGTCACGAGGGTTACCGGCATTGTTATCTCCGAGCGATTCACGGCGTTCAATTTAGATGAGCTATCTATTTGCGTTTAGCTATAATAATCTTTGATATTACTATGAGCGCTCTACTATTACTAAGCGTTTTCGGAAACACTGATGCGATTAACCCAATCATCAGCTGATTATCTTGCATCTTTCTTTAATGAACACTATTGAAAATAGATATGTGATATCAACTGATGATTGGGTCACGAATCAGTGTTTCCAAAACTTCTATTAAATTTTTATCAGCTGTTTTAAAGTTTAAATTCTTATTAGGTACCATATAAGATCTGGCAACCTCTAGTTTTCGTGAATCTCAATATTATTATTACTTGTCAAAAACAGTTGTATAATGCCTATATATTCTTCGTTATAAAACAGTTTGATCCTTTACCGTTTTATTTTTAAATGAAACATTCTTTAAGGCAGTTATTTGGGATAAAATTGTTGTATTATAAATCGCCATGTTTAATTAAGGAATTCCTGTGTCGCCTATCTCCGCCATTATGAACAATTAAGTTAGAAACATAAAACTAAATTGAAAAATGGAAATTTATTATTATTTAGAGAAAATTTTATTGTGAAAGGATCGTCACATGTTGTAATAAACTATTAAAATCATGAAAAAAAAATTTTAAAAAAAAAATATTATATATTTTTAAATGTTTAAAGTGAAACTTAACCAAAATTAAAGCGCTTTATTTTTGCCAAACACATGCCTACAATCTATCAATAAAATTTGCCCATTAAAATTTTTCCAATTCAAACCATCTAAATGATTTAATAAAATATGCTATATTATAACTGCCCCGCCATAACGACCGATATCCGAAGTCTCATTTTTACAACAATGCATGCACAACCTCTAGATTTATTTTCAATAACACGCTTAAAAAAATAATTGGTTCTAATTTTTCGCACTAAAAAAAAAAAAATGCTTTTTTTTAAAATGCTAAATGATAAATGTTTTTAAAATTTTGTTGAAAAAAAAAATTATAAAAAATATAATGTTTTATACAACCATTTTATAAGACTTATAGTGCCGCTTTAATCCCATTTATAGATGTGACAACGTACACACTATAAAACCATTTATAGTAGCTGTATAAACGTACATAAAACAGTCGTATAAGAGTTGTATACACTTTTAATAGAACTGTTATACCACCAAACTGTTCTATAAAAATGGGCCCTTTTTGGTTGTATAAGGATTATATAATTGTTGTGTAGCACGTTATAGGAATTTTAGTATCCTATAAGATATATCTTATAGTTGTTTATACAGACCTTATAGAACTTAATTTGCTAGTTGGGATGTTTGTAATGTAACGTAGGTATTTTTTTTTGTGGTAATTGCGATGAATTTTAATGGTGTAATTACCCTTTACATTTATTGTGTTGCATCTTTAATGGACATTAATTACGTGTATTATCTTAAATCGAAATAAATATAAGCGACAAATGTTTTCTTTTTGCTCTAAATGAAATAAATTAACAAAGCAAAAAAAAACTTATATTGGAACTCGGAAATCCCTCTGTCGTCATAAAGCTTTTTGGTCTGACGACATTTAAAGGGCCAGACGTGAACTCAAAATCGTAATTATGTCAAAACTTTTTGTTTCTGAGAAAATATTAGAGAGATGGTTCTTTAATAGGCAAAGAAAGAGATTGCTTCCACCCCTTTTAGTAGTTTTTACGATGAAACGAAATTAATTAAGCGGTATAATATTATTTGATAAAGAATTATATTAAAATAATTTGAATAAAAATGGTATTTTCTTAAAAAAATATATCAACAGTATGTCGATATACTCACTTGTTGTAAAAAGTGAAGTCGTTTTATTAAGAAAATAGCATCTCCATTCTAACTATTTATTAAGTAAAGTACCCTAAAAGAATTATGTCACTGTCAGAGTGCAAATAATATGACAACATTTAATTAATTACCTTAAATTACAAGAACTACTAAAATAGGTAGGTAAGCTATTTTAGTTTATTTTACATACTTATTTACTTACATATCTCAAAAACCATCAATAATTGAATTTATATTATACATTGTTGATGTAAAATTAAATTAATAGTCATTTGGCAAAATATTTTATTTAAAAAAACATACTTGACAATGAAAACTTTGCTTTGAGATACCTTGTATATTTGCCAATACTGTCAATAAAAGTAAAGTATTCAAACAAACATTTTTTTTGCATCTTATACAGGAGCGAAGTTATTTCGTCTATAAATAGGGTTGAGACACCCCGTATACGTTTTGTTATTGTTCATATTTTATTAAAGACTAAATATATTTATAAATATATACTTACAGTCAATTCAAAGCCGCACTGCTGCCGTAGCCCAGTGGGCTTAAACTGCATTTTTTTACCTTAAAAAAAAATCGTGAAAATCTTTTTTTATATAACTCGAAAATATTGATTTTAGAAAAAAAGGTATATAATTAAAATTAATGGTCTAATAAAACTACGTCAGTTTTTTATATAATTTTTTTGTAGCCCTTTTAGTTCTTGAAATATTAACGATTTAAATTTAAAATAAAAACGCAAATCTCAAAAAATAAAAGAGTTACAACAAACGCTAATAACAAAAATTTTCTGGTACCAGTAAGTATACCAGCTCCCATCCATCTAAAAATTAGTTCAAAATGTTCCATTTATTGAATGAAATAAACTCATACACATGTGCCTCGAGGCAATGGGGGATAACCTGGTGGCACGGATATTTTATTTAGTTTTTTTGGTCCATAACTGTACCCATTCCGATCTACTTGAAACTTTAACTAAAATAAAATTTAAACTTTATTTAATTGAAAAAAATAATAATAAGTGCCTCCTTTATCTGCGTGTTATATACCTGATAGGACGCTTAACATTTCTTGATCTCCTATGCTACTATGTGTATAGCTTATCGTTTAAATATTTTTATTATCGATTTAAATATTAATATCATTAATTTTTAAAGACAGTAACTCGTTCAAAATGATCTTGAGAAAATTTTAGTCATATTTTTAACATGAAAAAAAAATAGTTTATTTAGCATTAAACTTTTAAAACATTTCTTCTTATTAAGCTCTCAACTTCTTCTATGCTTAAAGCCATTCTTATTTAAATTATAGTATTTACCCATTTCTTTACTGCGTTAAGATATAATCAAATTAAAGTTAAAATTTCATTTTGGTTAAAGTTTCAAGTGGGTCAAAATGGGTACAGTCATTGGACACAAAAAAAATTAAATAAAATATCCGTGCACCAGGTTATTTTCCATTGCCTCAAGGCACATGTGTATTAGTTTGTTTTATTAAATGAATAGATAATTTTAAATTAATTTTTAGATGGAGCTTCGGAAGCTGGTATACTCACTTGTACCAAGAAAATATTGTTATCCCCGAAATTTTTAAAGGCCAAAATCGCTTTTTTGTTTGTCTCCTTTATTATTTATTTTAATAAAAATGTGTATATAACCTTTTTTATATCAATTTTGATTATATACCTTTTTTTTTCCTAATATTAATAGTTTTCGAGTTATATTAAAAAACCGTTTTTTTTACGATTTTTTTTAAGGTAAAAAAAATGCCATTAGAACCCGCTGAGCTGAGGCAGCAGTGCGGCTTTGAATTGACTGTAGTTCATAGTATTATAATAAAAAAATATTTTCTTATTCGCTTGGTTTTTTTGCGGTGGCCTCCAGGACTATATGAAAATATAAGCTTGACTATAAATTGACATACGACATTCAATAGAGTTTACCTTTGGCAGTTTGCTTGCCGCTTATAGCATTGTTGGATTTAGTCGCATCAATCAGCACGCAGAGCAGGGTATATACCCCTGCCCGTCGATCAACCAGTACGCAATGCGGAGTAGATACCTCTTCCTGCCGACCAATCAGGCACTTGGAGCGAGAGAGAAAGGTTATACTGCTATTCTTTTTCGAGCGGTAAGGCTGCTTCTATAGGTATATGCTCGAAGATGTCTTCCATACCGTGCATTAGCAGAGAAGTTGTATATCCTGTATAAGTTGATTTATAGGAATACCATATTAGTGCCCGTAATATGACCAATGATCTTATTTTAAATCTCGTAACGATACACTTCTTATAATTATAGTGACTCTATGGGTGTTGCTTTTAACTATTGTTCAATATCTATAATTTTTTTATTAAAAATATTAAAATATAAAATTTATTTCTAAACTAATTCTACAACGAACTGTTGTTACAGAACTGGCCAAGGTACAGAGATTTGCTTGTTAAGCCATAACAGGAGCAATCAAAACAATCCCAACAGCAGCAATGGAGTGTCTCTTGGACCTTTCACCACTTAACCTGTGACTTAACCTCACAGTGATGGGAGGGGCAAGAATAGGCTATTTTCGACTGCAACAAAAACAAACTGGTGTCTACGCTAGTTTGAGACATAACGACATAAAAAGTCAGGTTGGTGTCAACATCCTGGACGTGAGAACTGACTAGATGATTTCCCAATACTCATTTAACAAAAACTTTCAGCACAGTTGGAGACATCATTTGGTAAACAGATGGATCCAAACCTAGCAGGAAACTGGTGCGGGCGTGTACAGTCAAAGGAGGACTAACAATTCTTCATTCCTCTAGGAACACACAGTTCTGTATTTCAAACGGAAATATCTATTTTAATGCACTGTGCAGAAGAAAATAACAGGACGGCTTATAAACATAAGTGGATCTGCATAATAACAGACAGCCAGGCGTGACCAGGGGCACTACCAAACCCCAAGGTAACGTCCAAGCTGACATGGGAATGCCAAAAAGAGCTAGAAGTCCTGGGAGAACGCAACAGGGCAATTCTTCTGTGGGTACCAGGACACTCGGGAATAGAAGGCAACGAAAAAGCGGATGAACTGGCCAGACAGGGATCATTCACACCATACTTTGGACCTTGGAGTGACCAAAACCACAGCACGACAAAAGAAAATGCTTCATTAAGGCCCCATCCAAAAGAACGAAGGAAGAATTACTCAGACAAAGTAGAAAGAGACTTCGAATCACAAAGACAGGCATTATTTGGGCAACCGAAAATATGGCCACAGGAATATATCAACCAATCAGTATCGGGGTTACACAGACTTGTAGAACGAACAAGACTAGAGGGAGGATTTGTATAAAAGAAAATATAAGATTAGGCACAAAAAGCCCAGAAGGATATGGTAAATTTGGTCCTAAAAGTTGATTTTATAGGCAAGCTTTAACACTGATATAAAAACGGTGTTTCTTACAAAGGTATCATCGATTCGTTTTAAATTTGACGGCTGGTTAATGCGAAACAGAGATAACCTATATTCTTAATGTCTGACACGTAGGGGCGCAAACGGGTAGGCTTTGGCTTAGCCGCGCAAGCCATAGGTTAGCCTTACCAAATCAAATGAGCTCAAACTACTTTAATTTCATTAATTGTACTAAGCCTTTAAGGCAACTATCTGATGGGCAGGCACGCCGTCCTTCCCTCCCCCCGATATATTTGGTGCCCTTCCCAGAAAAAAAAACGATGCAATGAAAATAATAATATAAATAAAATAAAGCGCTTGTTCTAATACTCATAAAAAGTTAAACTTTTAAAATTTAAGCTTCCAAATCCTCGACTAGCAAATCGACGGGATAGCATCAAGGTCACAAAATAAATTCAGCTAAACAATTTGCCGCCAATTCTACTCCTGATCCTCGTGTTAATCTACCAGTTCCAACATAAAATAGCCCAAATCATATTTAAGGTCAAGCAGATAAAGCGTATCCTGGGTTTATTCTATTAATACCTAGAATTCGTCTGGTCTGGATGTGTTAAGAAAACATGCTTTTGAACTTGCAACTATCTTAACCTGCCTCTTTTGAACTTCTTATGACACTGGCATTGTTCCAGAAAAAAGAATCATTTAATCTTGTGGGCATTGCCTTTGAGAACGATCTTGATTCACATACCAATGCCATACATATTCCGTATGTATTCCAAATCAGACCCTGCTCCGCATGTTGTTTCCATAACTGGGGAATGGTGCCTTTCACTACTCTTAATATTTCTAATCCTATCCAAGACCCGTTCGCGTTTATAATTATCCCACTTTTTCTTTTCTTACCCAGCAACGAACTGTGGGGGACCTGTCATTCTTTTATAGGTATTTTAACGGCTTCAGCTCTGGGAAATTAGACAATATTATTCCTTCCCTAGCAATGGCGACTTTGGGATTTTTAATGTTTTTTTATCTAAGAAGTAAGACACGGAACCCACACCAAATATATACCAACTGCCATTTGCCGCAAGAGAAACACTTTGGTAAAGAATACTTTAATTTTGGAATTTGTGAAAAAACGTTGATTTTTTTGGTTGCCCCCCAGGGAAAGAAGGACTTGCAAAAGCAAATTCCTTATTTGTATTTTTTCCTGAATTCGATCAAATTTTATCGTTAAATCCCAAATTACGTAAAATTATTTTTTTGTTAACAACCATAGTTCGTTGAAATTTTTTCATTCAACAAATTTCTTATGCAAATATTTCAGATGCCTCTAATTAAAACAAAAGATAGCAGATATTTTGACGAAATTTGTTATTTGACGTCAAATTCACGAAAAAAAATACAAATAGAGGATTTGCATTTGAAAGTCCGATTTCTGCCATTTCTCACTTTTTAGAAACAAAATTTTGAAAATCCTAAAGCTGCCACTGTTTCCTAGTTACTTTTAAAAGGGTAACACGAAGTATGATACATTCCACATAATTTGTTGATTTCTCGACCGCAATAAAATTTAAATGACAACCCTCAGTCGTAAACCCTGCCATAAATAAGTTGCCTGACAAATATCCATTGTGTAAGCACCGCACCTTTTGAAAGGGTACAGGTCCTGATTACCTACTAATATCAATAGTTTAGGTTAGCTATTTTGGATGCTTAATAACGCACACGAAAATACCTTGACAAACTTCAGACGACTGATGAACTAAGATAAAAAGACTCTGCTTTATATTAAACACCTGCAATTTGCCTTTAACCTACATAATATACCAAAAAGTAGATACAATAATAAATAAAGGAAATTTTAAGTCCGGACCTACATGCGGGTACCCAAAGTTTATTGAGTTTTACAACTAACAGTAGCAGGAAAAACGAGAAATCAACGAATTATTGTGGAATGTACTGTACCCCTTTGTTTGTTCTTTTATGCAGCAATGCCCAGGCTGTGGAGTCTGCCTGTCGACGTCTTTCTTTTCCTCCAAACCTTCGAAATTTTAAGTCTTGTGTTAAAAAACTGCCCTTTATTTAACTTAAGACACCCATGGGACACCCAAGCCCCGTTCGCGCCCCGCCTTCAAAAAAAATCCCAGCTACTCTAATTAGGCCCGTAGCTAGGATTTTTTCTCGGGGGCTTTGATATTTTATGAAATGGTGGGGAGGAATTCACTAATTTTTATTTATCTGATTTGTATCCCGAACTTTAATGGAGAAGGAGCTCTTATAACATGAAGACAGATGTTTCGAACCAACAGAATTTATAATTTAGTATTTTATGTACCAATAATCTAAGCTTTAAAATGTAAAAACCTACCAATAATCTAAGTTTTAAAAGGCCGCAACTACAAAAGCAATCTTCTGATCTTTTTCCCAGCCATAATGTCGATCACTTTTTCTGGCTCCACGGTGATATCCCAGTGAACTGAAATCATAGTCAGTGCACTCAGTCTGTTATCGCTCATCACACTACGTGGTAAAGTTTTTACTCTTTTCATTGTAGAAAGTGATCTCTATACACTAGCTGTTGTCACAGGCAAAGAAGTTAAGACGGTGAGTAGGTACCTAATTGAACGAAAATAGACTGAATCGCAGTGCTCTAACACTTTCAGCATCTCCAGCATCTATGGTGGAAGATTTTTCACACCATAATTCACACTCAGCTTTTACTGCAGAGAGTGACATTCTGTTATCGAAGTACGGTGCTAAATTCTCCAACTTATTTGTTTCATGAATAGAAAGGAAGCCTGGAAGAAGCACCTGGAAACTTGGAAGGATATCTTCATTTGAAATACATCTGTCTGCTAAATTTTGAATCAAACTATCAAGGCCAGGGATGAAGACGGCCACCTTGTAATAGTTTTCAGCCGAAGTATTTTGTGGATTGGCCCTCTTCGTCTGCTTTGTTGTAAGTCGTGGAACCATCAAGTCAGTTTCGAACAGTTCTTCTGAAAGTCTCGATGCCGAGTTGAAAATTTCGTTGAAGATTTTGTCTGCATCTTTTTAATGATTTCTTAGAGTGCTTAGAACCTCTTTCGCTTGTTGCAAGGCCAATACCAGATCAAGGGACTTTTCTTGAAGAAGCAAAGACAACGGCAAAGTAAGACTGAAAAGTTTCTCACAAACGATAAGACTGACGATAAATTCACCCTTCTTCATGGCTGCCAATAAAGCTGAGGCTGCTGAAGAAATGTTCCGCGTCGTTTTAGAAATCTCTTTCAAACTTATGCAAACCGAGTTGAAGAGTTCGACGAATGTTAAGACACTCATGTCTTGTCATGTCTTTCTTCACTGTCTTCTTTAATATTTATTTTTTTATGAATAAGAATAATATGTCAAGTTTTTAATAAATTTTCTCTCTGTTAGATACGTTTGGATAAATGTAAACAAAATTTATACGAATTTCGGTGGGGCTTCAGCCCTCGAGCCCCCTGGTTACGTGCCTGACTCTAATGTTAAATGGTATAGTATACACTAAGTGAGTACGGCTATATCAAAGTAAGTACTACCAAAATGCCTTACAAATTTACATAATAAATACTACTTTATGTTCAGCTCGAGGGTTTAATTACACCATGATAACGGCAAAATCTAATTTTATAACATTTATTGTTTTTTTTTTAAAGTACGCATTTAAGCTTGCAATACTATATCCACTTCCGATTAACCAACCGTTGTAATATATTGTACGCTTAACTTTAAATTTGCTTACTACAAACGACAAATTTAAGTATCCTCAAAAGTAAAAGCGCATATTTTAAAGTTTATTATTGTTACTTATCTCCAAGAAAGTATGGGATTACTTTATCTATTCAGTTAGTTACCGCTGGTTTAATTTGTTTTACAGCTTGGCTCTGCATTTTCTGCAAAGTATAACAAATATAACAATGACACCTTCCCCGCCGAAATCAATTAAATTATAGAATATTTCTACCCTACCATATGAACGAGACTATTTCTTAAAATAGTATGGTTTAATGGATCATGCAAACTTATATTCGGTTTAATTAAAGGGCCCCTTAGGGCCGACCAAAAATTGTGAGCCAGTGGGGAGCCGAGACATTGTCCTCACATATTTATATTACGCCTGTGGGAGGGCGTACCAAGTGAATAAAACCTGGATAGAGAAACAATGAACGTCTGGTAATTTAAACATAATTTATCGCATACTGACGGTAAGATACCGTGAAAACCACTAGCCGCTGGAAAAACAAAACGATTAAAGCTGCCCTCTATTATAAATTGTTGAAACAAAAGTTAAAAGGAAAATGGATTATATTTGCTTACTAGAAAAAGCCAAGAGAATGTAATTTGAAATACTGTTTAAATAATTATAAAAAGGACATTATTTTGCTGATAATCTACCCTAATGTTTTAGTTTTACGGTTTAAATATTAGAATTTACAACTTTACAAGAGTGACCTCTAGCGGCAAGTTTTTCACTCCCATATATCCGCCAAACTTGCTGCGAAGAAGTTATGGAGAGTAGAGGTAAGGAAAACCGTCTTCTAGGGTGGGGACTTTAAAAAAGTGTCCAGAGGTATGCTGAAAATAAAGTTTTTTGTACCTACCAAAATAGCGCTGGCGTACGAAAAATTACAATATGAAGTTAGCTGTTGTATACTAAGTGAAGTGTGTCGGTCCTTGCTAATTTCATAGTTTATTTCTTCATCTTACTCTAATTACTACCGCAGCGCCATTTTTTCATACACACAGATGGTTCTCCTTACCTTTACCCTCCATAGTGGGATGGGTCACATCAGTCTCGTAGCCAAAACCATTGGGAAGAGTGTGCACTAAGTGTATCGGTGTCCTTTTTTAACTTATAAAGATAATAAAAGATAGAAATACACTCAGTGGACATTGGTTTCTGGTTCCTGTCGATTAGTATCGATCAATTTTTACCGTCAATACCTTCTATCTGCAGAATCTATACTATATATTTTAAGAGAAAACTAAAAAAATATACTGGTAAATAGCCATACAGAATTTTTAAATAGTCATGGACAAAAATATCGGATAATCTTGAAATTTGCCAAGACGCAATGCTAAATGTTTGTACCAAAAATATTTATATTACCACTTAGAAATCATCAAACGAGGTAAGTAAAATGTAAAGTGTTAAAAAAGGGCAATCTCACAGTTATGTACCATTACAACATTTGTTGGGTTACTGATCAACCCCACAGAGTGTTACACATTTTTAAATCAATAACGGTCATTTAATTACTATTGCATTTCTTCTCTTTAAAACTTTCTACACTCTGTGTGGTTTATCGGTAACACAACAAATGTTTTCATAATACAAAACTGTGAGATTGTCCTCTCTTAACACTTTACATTTAAGTCACTATAATATAAATATTTAGCATTGCGTCTTATGGCAAATTTTAAGATTATTTGATATTTTTGTCCATGAATGTATCTTTATATACATCAATTTTAACACAGCTTTTATTACATCTGATTGTCATTGTATTGTCGTTCAATTAAGCTAGCAGATATTGGTAGTAAACAAAAGCAGTAATTTAAATTATATATCTAATTTTTCGTATATAAAAAGTTTATTATTTGAAGTTTTAAAATAAAACTCTATATTATGTAAATAATAATTATTTTAACGTTTAACTACAAAATCCCCAGGAAAAAAATATACAAAAACCAAGGTTTAAATATTTTTAATCTTGTATAACCCTGCCAATTTTACGGTTGAATACTGTTTTTGGGTGGCTAAATAAAAAAAATACAAAATGCTAGTAAACTAGGGCTACTACTAACTTTGTACATGTAGAGTTCTTCAGGGCCGGATTTAACTTTTTGCCGCCCATAGGCTAATATATTTTGCCGCCCTAATATGTCAATATTTTGGATATCAGAACGAAAAATTTAGCATTAAAAGAATGTAAACTTCACTAGTAATTGCGAAAAAAATGTAATAAACAAATTTAACAAAAGTAAATCATAAAGAAAATTAAATAACAATTCTTTAAAACAAACAAATATCATAATATAAAAACAAAATATAAATTAAAATGGTAAAACAAATAAGTCTTTTTTTAACTATATATTATTTAATTATAGGCAAAACCCTATACTAGCATTTTCCTTTGAACTTTTTTTTTGCAAAATCATTAATTATATCATTTAAATTTACGATTACATTTTTTAAAAAATAAATCGTAAATTTGCCGCCCATAATATTTGTCGCCCTAGGCTTCAGTCTACTTAGCCTTTGCGTAAATCCACCCCTGGAGATCTTTTTTGTAAACAATGAAATTCTCTATGGAAATAGGACCTTCTAAAGTTGTAAAAAATATATTGCAAAATAAATGCAAAAAACAAATTTAAAACAAAATCCAATTTTTTGTTTTCTTTTTTTAACTTTTTTTTGGATAAATACATTTTTTTTCATTAAAAATATATCTGGTATAAAAGAAGAATCAATAAAAATCAATAAACTTGTAAAATTCACAAACCATATCAAATACTGAAAATATTATTAGCAACGCTTATTTAAAAGGTTCTGACGCCAGCTTTCTTTTTTGTAAATTGCATATGCTATATACCTTTCGTACCTCAAAAAAAAGTCGTAAAAAAATCTAAAAAAACATTGCTTTTTGTTTTTTGTATATTTTTTGATGTATTTTTTTAAATTTAGAAGTTGTTATCAAAGGCGGATTCAGAAAACCCTTACGGGGGGGGGGGCGGTCTTAGGCAGAATAACCGGGGGTTTGAGGGGTATTTGTATTGGAATACCCCTCAAGATAGAAATGGTTCGAGGTCCGGGGTCCGGGGGTCCCTCGCCCAGGTTAGCCACCCGTCTAGCTTTACTTGTGTAAATGGCAAATTACGGTATAGCCCAGGAAACGAACCATTTTGCCTAGCAATTTTTTCAAAATGCAAAGAATACTTGAAATTTTGACAGTAGGTAGGAAATAGTCCAAGGATCAAAATCTATATCATGCCGAAAGGCGCCTTTACCTTGGGGTGGTTGCCAAACCATCTCGAAGGTGGATTTTTTTTATATTTTAACCACAGGAATCGATAGAAAATGATTTCTAAACAAAAAATGTTCAATGCATTTTTTTTGTAAAATGCACACTTTTCGAGTTATTCGCGATCAAAAGTCGAAGTTTTTCGTCGATAAAATTAACGTTTTTAATCGTTTTTTTTGGAAAAACACCCGATAAGTATGCATTTTATCCAAAAAAACTGTAAATAACAAAATTGTAGCTTTAAAAAAAACGAATAAGATGGTTTTCTTGTAATTGCTGTGGGACCACTACAAACCAAATTGTGGTTTGTTAAATGTTAGCTGTAACTCATTAAACACAAAATTTTAGAGTTTCAAAGGCAAATAACGCAAAATCTACGTATTTTTCGAGGAAAAATAATAATAACTTTTATGAAGCATTTGCAAAGACCTTTTTTTATAAAAAAAAGGTATGTATCATAAAAATTGACTAAGTTCTGATTAAAATAAGGTTAGACCAAAATTTTTTGAGTGCAAAAATCTTCAAAAATAACCCCCTAATTACCACCCTAATTAAAATTAGTCGTAGCCCTTTTTCAATTCTCTTTATTTATGTATCATAAATACATTCTTAAATTTCAACTAATTTATTTTGAAAAAAAATGCAGCTGCAAGTGAAAATAAAGTTTCAGAATTTCAATAAAAAAAATAACCTTTTCGTTAAAATAACTCGAAACCTAAGGGAGATATGCTTAAAAACCAACTTTTTGGAGCATTTTACAAGTTCAAATACATTTTTTTTTGTAAATATCTTCTCATTTCAATACATTTTTTAATGTAATTGTACGTATTTTTTCTATGTTATCCAATAAATATAATTTTTTTGTTAATCCATAATAGGGGTTACTTTCAAGAGTTGAATTACTTTATCTAATATTTCAAAGGTAAAACATGTATTATTTAACTTGGTTAAGTCAAGTTTTACTTGATGTTAAGCTTTAATATGAAAGTGAAGTTAGTTCTGAAGGTTTTAGTAATAAGGGGTAGTTTTCACCCCCTAAAAAATAAAAAAGTGCTCATCGGCGTACTGAATTCCAACTTTTTATGCAATTTGATACATTTTTTAAAAAATTCGCGGTTTTGTACTATTTTTTGCATTGCAATATTGTAAGGGATGGATTTTTAAGGATTAAAAAAATTACAAAATTAGATTAGTAATACTTTTGAGCAGTCATATTTTTTAATTAGAACTCTGTAACAATATGTTCATTTTTCTAGGGTAAATAATTGTTTTTTTATTAAATCATAATAAGGGTTGATTTTCAAGGCTTGAAATATATTAAATAATGTTTCAAAGAATTAAACATTATTTTTTAACATATTTGAGAATAATTTTATGTGAACTAAGCTTTAATATGAAAGTTTTGAATGTTTTAGCAATAAAAGGTAGTTTTTACCCCTAAAAAATTAAAAAGCTTCTTTTAGCATAAGGGAGATTTTGAAGAAAAAGGTAAACTAAGCTTAATTCCAAATTTTCATGCAAACATTGATAATATATTAATTTTTTTAGGGTAAATATTTTTTTTAAGTTAAAACATAATGGGGTTTAATTTTTAAGGGCTGAAATATTTCAAATAATGTTTCAAAGAAACAAAATACTACTTTTTCAACCTTTTTGAGTCAAATTTTACTCAACTTAAGCTTTAATGTATAGTTTTATAGGTTTTAGCAATAAAGGGTAGTTTTCACTCCTAAAAAATAAACAGAGCCCATCGGCATAATATAAATTTTGAAGAGAAGGGTTGGTTAAGCTTAATCCCAAATTTTCATGCAAATATAGGAATTTTGAAAAAATTGCATTTTTTTCAGCTTCGTTTTCTGGACCAGTAGGCCTACGTATTATAGCAACCACATTATTTTTGACAAATAACTAATGCCTAACCAAATGCAATAGGCAACATAAAAAGTTATTAATAATTAACTAAGTACCGCAACAACAGTTACGTTCTTAAATTTTTAACTCCTTTTTTTTTATATTTCCCCTTTTTTTTGGCTGACGGGGGGATCGATCGCCCCATTCGCCCTTCTCTGAATCCGCCAGTGGTTGTTATTTAGATAGGAAATTTTATTTTTTACCAAAAAGTTCTTTAAATATTTTTGCTGAAAATGCATACATTTGTAAAAAATTTATAATATTTAGAATGATGACAAAACCCCATTGTTAAACACGCATGCCTACATTTAACAGCACTTACGAGGGGACGGTTCGAGAGGTGCATCGAGTTATAGGCTTTCAGTTCGCGTGCTTATAGTGTGGGTGAGTACCAACCAAACCCCCAAATTGTAGGTGCAAACAAATTAAAGAAAACACAAAAAATCCAAAAAATCAAATTACTTCTCAACGTTTCAGTGGCAAATCTACTACCGTTTTTAAGATAAAATAATCTTAAAAAAAGTAACTAAAAAAAGATATATTTACAATTAAAATTGTTTTAATTTTAATATAAAAATTTATTTAATGAATTCTGAGAGCTTTTGGTCAGACTTTATGACGTAATGTCATAAATTACATATTACTGGTACCTTTATTATGTTGAAAAATATGACGCTGGTGGGTTAATTAATTTTAAGTTTTTCTGAAATAGACTCAGCATCAAGCAAAGGTAATCAGGTATTATTTAAAATAACTGATATTGAGGCCACACAGTTACAATTATTTATAAGTATATATGCACTTTCTTTTATTTTACGTTTCGTAATAACTACTAAATAAAGTGGAATGTTTTTAGTATTTTAGCAAAGAAAACTTGTTCAAAAAAACGTGCGGACCTGAACTATTCTCACCTCTGTTGGCATGGCCATAAAGGATCACTTTCGAGGGTTTTTATTGCAGTCGGAGATAATCGATATATCTAGTCATTTTCTTATATCTTGAAAAATACCATACCATTTCTTTGTGTTATTCCAAGAATTTGTGTTAAAACTTTCAATTATATGTCTTATATTGATTGGAACGGGGCTATTTTAAAAAACATTTTAGTTTTTAGAATTTTATTTAATGAATTCTGAAAGCTTTTGGTCAGAATTTATGACGTAATGTCATAAATGACATATTATATCTTGAAAAATACCATACCAATTCTTTGTGTTATTCCAAGGATTTGTGTTAAAACTTTCAATTATATGTCTTATATTGATTGGAACGGGGCTATTTTAAAAAACATTTTAGTTTTAAAAATTTTATTTAATGAATTCTGAGAGATTTTGGTTAGAATTTATGACGTAATGTCATAAATGACATATTACTGGTACCTTTTTAAATTAATTTTAAGTTTTTCTGAAATAGACTCAGCATCAAGCAAAAGTAATCAGGTATTATTTAAAATAACTGATATTGAGGGCACACAGTTACAATTATTTATAAGAATATATGCACATTCTTTTATTTTACGTTTGGTAATAACCACTAAATAAAGTGGAATGTTTTTAGTATTTTAACAAAGAAAACTTGTTCAAAAAAACGTGAAATATAAGAAATCAATTAACCTCTCTTATTTTAAAAAATAATAAAACATGTACCAGTCATAGCAAATAAATATGTCATTTATAACATCACGACATAAATTCTGAAAAATAACTCCGATAGATTCATATTTTTTTATAGCAAAATAAAAACAATTTTAGGTTAATGTGTAAAATATTTTTTTGAAAAGTCTTTAATAAGGGGTTATTCGGATCACGTCATCGGGTGCGAATTGAATCACTTTTTCAAAATGATTTATTTTATATTTGGGGTTAATAATACATTCTTATTTTATTGTAGATGGTTTGCACGTACAAAATAAAAACAAATGTGGTAAATGGTCCCAAGAAAAAATGACAGAAGCCGCAAATAAAGTCCTGAACAAAGAGCTAACCCGTTGGGCCGCTGAGATTTACAACTTGCCATACACAAGCTTACAAAGAAGAGTATCTTTCTCCAGAGGTGTCATTAAGAGTGCATTTACGCTACACCTTAGGGGTCGGGCGAAAGGACGCGGAGACGGTGGGCGGAGACTAACAAACTCCCACTACCACAATTTTCGTATAGCCGCATTAAAAATATTATATTTTATTTAGGTTCTTCCAAATTCGGTGAATAGATGCGATGTTGTTTCCGATTGCAAGCCTACAGGAGATAACGTTCTTCGGTAACTATTTTTCACTTAAATGATATAAATTATACACCATTTTAAAGGTAAGGAAATAATCTATGCCTCTGCTGTAACGGATTTTTGAAATATGATTCAAGTTAAGAAAAAATAGTATCTAAACATAACCGATTTTAGGGGACTTTCACTCAAGAAAATATTAAAAACTAAATCCAAATTTAAAAAACTATTACAGCAGAAGCCTAGATTTAAGTGTTGGCTTTCATATAGTTTTTGAAAATTATCGATAACTTATACCGTTTTGAGAAAAACATTATGCTCCGAACCCCAAATTGGATCCAATTTTCGCGGCGCGAATGGACTCTTAAGACACGTGGAGGACAGCCAGTCTTAGACGAGAATGCTAAAAAGCCCTTAGATGCTAAGAGAAAACTTAAGACTGATAAAAAGTCTGTAGAAAAAGAATAAGACTGACGAAAAATAATGTGAAAAGGAAGAAAAATAAATGTACGCCTGGAATAACAATCAAACCAGAGAGATTTTCATTGTATTTACTGCTCAGAAAAGTTCATTCATTCACCATCAGATGATTGGATTCAGTATAGTCTGTCTCAAAGTATACCGTGTTAGCTCTTGCCTTCATTTATGGATTATACCTGCCGACAGCAATAAAACTGCGGATCGGTAGGTATTAAAGGACAGAACATTAGGGACGGACTTTAATAATATAAAGATTTATAATTTATTGTTTATTTAAGTAAGTATAATCTCAAAATAACATTTAGAAATTAAATATATGCAGTGTCTTCATAAATGTATAACTGCATTATCTATACATAATTACATTTTTAATCTAAATATCTAAATCTAATTCTAATTTACTATCAAAGTCATCATTGAGATTAATAACAATAGGATTTTAGTCCTCAATTTTTATAATGTGCTGTAGTGAATTTTTCCAGCTCTCAACTGGTATGTTAGTAATTACATGTTTTATCTAATGTATAACACTGGGACTTAAAGTAGGTGTAAAATTTTCTGCTCTGATCTTTGATTTTACTTGGTTTCACAAATTCTCTATGGGGTTAAACATACAGTGATACTGAGGAAGCCGTAAGACAGTATGTCCAGCCTGTTCAGCCAAATTATCACATACATATTGTTTCTTAATTGCATATGAATTTAGGACTTCCAAAAGATGCGTTTTTTTGTAACTGAATTCAAAATAAATATCATTTTCTAACAAATATTCCTGGATTTCAGTTTTTGAACTTGATGAAGCTGGTGCTTTGTGTAGCAGACGGCTGTGGTAGCTTGCGTTATCCATGACAATAACACTGTTGTTTGGAATATTTTTTAAAAGATAATTTTAAAACCAGTTTTCAAAAAGTTCTGCACTTGTATCCTCATAACAATCCAAGCTAGAATCCTTAATATTCCTTGCAGACAACAGCAAGCAGCTGTGTTATGGTAATGCGTTTTCCTTTATTTGAAGGTGCTTCCGTCTGACGGTTTTGACTGGAATCAACCCATCCTTTGGATACTGTGTCGTGTGTATCGAATTATGTTTCATCAAGGTAAATTATGGATCTGTTTTCTAACCTATATCTTTTAATTTCTTGAAGGTAATTAAATCTCCACGTGCGTAATCTGTGTGATTCCATTACTACTTGTCTTTTGTCTATTTTGCGGTATTTAAATCCCATTTTACAAACAACTCTATGGAGGGTGGCACGGCTAATATTTATATTGGTTTCGTCTTCGTTTAGCTTCTTTTTCAGTTTATCCAAAGTAGGAATAACTCCGCTTTCATAAAGACAATATATTTTCCTTCTTATTAGGTCCTGATCACTATTGTCTATACGGTGAGATTGAAAATCATTAGGTTTTTTCTTTTGTTCAATTCCTCACTAATAATAATATCCCTTACCGGTGATATTGAAGTTTTCGTAAGTAGACAGGTTTCTTTTAAAGCTTCTTATTAAAGTTTCATACACATTTTTCACAACCTGTTTTGCATCTAATGACAAATGATTTCGACGCGACATTCTCGTAAAACAACTTTTTCGAAACGCACAGTAAAAACAGTTATTCAACACTGCCACTAAAATATTGGCCAAAATATTTATATGCCTAATAGTTAATACTCAAGAAATACCTGGCCGACCCCTGCCCATATGAACAAATGGGTTTACCCAAAACAATAGGTAATACAATCGTTAAAGGTTTATTGGGGTATGGTCCATCAAAAGCCATAACGATATACTTTGAGACAGACTATACATAAGTGTCAGCGCTGCTTGCAAGCGAGCTCAGTGTTTGTGTGCGTTACAATTTTGCCGCTTAAGTGTTTACCATTTCTTTGTGTTATTCTAAAGATTTGCGTTAAAACTTTCAATTATATGTATTATATTGATTGGAAAGGGGCTATTTAAAAAAATATTTTAGTTTTTAGGCATTATGTTTTAGGTTAATGTGTAAAATATTTGTTTAAAAAACTCTTTAATATGAGGTGATTCGGATCACGTCATCGGGTGTGAACTGAATCACTGATTTATTTTATATTTGGGGTTAATATTAGATTTTTTTATTGTAAATTGTTTGCACGTACAAAATAAAAACAAATGTGAGTGAATGGTCCCAAGAAAAAATGACAGAAGCCGGAAATAAAGTCCTGAACAAAGAGCTAACCTTACGTCGCTCTGCTGAGATTTACAATTTGCCATACACAAGCTTACAAACAAGGGTCTCTTTCTCCAGAAGTGTCATTAAGATACTTGGTGAACAGCCAGTCTTAGACGAAAATGCTAAAAAGCTTTTAGATGCTAAGAAAAAACTTAAGACTGATAAAAAGGTTGTAGAAAAAGAATAGGACTGACGAAAAATAATGTAAAAAGGAAGAAAAATAAATGTACGCCTGGAATAACAATCAAACCTGAGAGATTGGCATTGCATTTACTGCTCAGAAAAGTTCATTCATTCACCATCAGATGATTGGATTCAGTACCATCCATGCGAAGAATGGTGCCACGAAAACGGTGCTGATATGGCAGGGAAAAAGGCCCGTATATATGTGATGTATGTGCTAATAATTAAGATTGATCTCATTATTCATTATTTCAATTTTGTAAATGATTTCAAAGTTTTTAGTGTTGAGAAAATTTTGATTTAACTATATGTTATGTACGATCCCATTCGCCCCGAGAATTGGGGCGATTCAGATATTTCTGTCTTTTATATGTTTAGTTATTTTGGAGAATTAATTAACAATTTAAGTTTTAATGTGTTAATTGTGTAGCTGGATTTGATACTAATTACTATTTTGTCAATAAAAGTTACACATGTTACTTTGGTATTGTTTTCATATCCTCAAAAAAAATGATCCGATTCGCCTCGGTATACCCGAATTTTATCTTAAAAACATTGCCACGAAAACGCAGATAAGCGGTAATTTTTGAAGGTTTTCCTTGTTTTGGTTCAGACGATAGTTTGTAGTGGTCACTTCTTTCTGAGCACACTCAGTTTTATACCCGGGGACCAGGACGGAAGTTCCATCTTGGACAAAATAAAAATAGTTATTTTTGGCGAGTACCTAAGGACTTTTTTATTAAGATATTCTTATTCTTTTTGACAGTAAGTAGCCACGTAAAACTCTAAAAAAGCTTTTTTGGTGCTTAAAATACTAAATGTAATATTTGTCGTTTTAGTCCATTCAGAACGCGGGTCCTGGGTGCCCAATTTTGCTACAAGTGGAGAATACCATCAGGGTACGTTTTTTGGGTCGCTGATTCCGAATTTTGAGGTACCAGCTTGGAAATTTTGGCATCACCCCTAAAACTGCAAAAAACACCATATTTAGGGGTTTTTAACGAAATTCTTTTAAAAACTTATGAAAATGGTCTTTTGGCACCTAGTATATGCTCTCATGGTACGTTTTTTGGGTCGCTGAATTCGAATTTGGGGCTCCCGAATCCATTGAACCTCGGGAACATTCCTAAAAAGAGCAAAAAACACCCTTTTTGGAGGTTTTTTAAGAATGATCTTATAAAAAAACTATAGAAATTATTTAATATTGATAAATATTTGTATTTTTCATGACACTATACTAATTTAAGCCTAAATTAAATTTTAGGGTAATTCATTAGGGGTGAAACAACCTGCAAGCATTCCTAAAATATCGTACAATGAAAAAAAATACAAACAAAAAAATGTGTGCTTTTTGCCCAAAACTTTGGATAAATAGCCATTTTACGACCAAAAAAAATATTTCCCTTCCCTAAGGGATTATAAGTACCCCTCGCACAGCTTTTAGGGACTTATTTTTTTAGGTAGTAAAAAGGCTATTTATCCAAAATTTAAGGCAAAAAGCAAAAAAAAATTTGGTTGCATTTTTTTTTAATTGTACCATATGGGGATGATTGGGGGTTGTTTCACCTCCAATGAATTACCCGAAAATTTAATTTGGGCTAAAATTAATATAATGTTATAAACATTTAAAATTTTCATCAATTTTTCATAAGATTATTCTTAAAAATCCCCTAAAAAAGGGTGTGTTTTGCCCTTTTAGGGGTGACGCTGGGGTTCAAAGATTTTGGGATCCCCAAATTCGGAATCAGCGACTCAAAAAACGTACCCTAGGAGTATTTTCTAGGTGCCTAAAGAGCATTTTTATGAGTTTTTTTTATAAGATTTTCGGTAAAAAATCTCTAAAAAGGGTGCTTTTTTGCATTTTTAGGGGCGATGCCAGAATTTCCAAGCTGCGGGAACCCCAAATTCGAAATCAGCGATCCAGCAAACGTACCCTAAAGGTAGTCTCCACTTGCAGCAAAATTGGGCACCCAGGACCCGCGTTTTAAATGGACTATTTGTAGTAAGCAAATTTAGAGTATACGGATAAATTATATTTCACCTGTTGGATAGTCGTAAGTGAGTACAGTATTGCAAGACTAAATACGTACTGTAAAAGAGAGAGCCAGTAAACGTCATAAAAATAGATTTGGCCATTATTAGTGACGTATTTAAACTCTCAAGATAAATTTAAAATAGTAATTATTACATAAATTTGGTAGACCTTTTTTTATAGCAATACACATTTACGCTTGTCAAACTTTAAGAAAATAGCTCACCTTTATCGGATTTACCCAACCATCAAATATGGCGTAAATCGATAAAACACCGTAAAAAACTCTCGACACTCCGTAATTGTTAGTGATATCAAAAAAGTAATATAAGCGTCATGTGGTCTATTTGGGTCAAACTTGAAATGGTAAAATTAAAATTTGAAAATTTTCGCTCGCTTGAGAGATACGGGGGAAAATCAAAAAATTGTTAATTTCAGAATGACACTATATTATGTTCTTAGTTAAAAGAGATTGGTATGGGCGCCAACTTGTTGAAAGTATATCTCTATTACTTCATTTAAAGAAACATCATTAAGAATATCAAAAAGGTTTTATTGAAGAATGTCCAGATATCTATCTGCATTTAAACTTCCTTTTTTAACAGCGATACGCCAGTTTAATTTGAAATAAAAAAAACAACTTACATTTACCCCAAATCGACCTTGTTGACGAACTGGTCGTACCATGTGGGGATTTGTAGAGTTCCAATTTCTTTTATTATGTCGGTTAAGAATACCGCAACTTGTTATTCGACATTTATCTGACTAAATATTTTTTTTGTGAAAACAACGATCCTTGTTAGATTTATTTAATAAACCACTGACAAAATTCCAATCTTCTCACATCATCACCAGGGTGCAAATAGGTAATATTAACAACATACGGAAAATATTCATTGGACGTCAAAATCCTTGGCGCCACAGATTTTGAAATTCCAGTTTCAGTTTCTATTTTATTGACGGAGGTATATTTAAGTGATTTAAGAGAATAAAATTAGGGTGTGTGCTTAAGACAACAAAACAGAAGTGGAAAGTTCACCAAGGCGAGATTTCCTATTAACCTTTTACAATGTAACATCCGCAAATCCTAAATTTAGGACGATAAAAGAATTGATCTATAAAAAGCAAATACACTATGCATTTGGTCATATTTTAGTATCTGTTTTTTTCTTCACGACTGCATCCTCAGCATTGCATAGCCGAGTCTGACGGTTCAGTCTCAATACCCACAAAAAGTGAAAAAACGCCCCTATAGGAGTTTTTACTTCAATAAAAGTTCAGCGACTTCTATTCAACGCTATCATAGTAGTCCGGGAACCGCATAAAACATTTTTTATTATATTACTATAAACTATAGCAAAGACAATTGTAGTAACTATAATTGTCTTTGACTATAGTTAATTCAAAGCCGCACTGCTGCCTCAGCTCAGCGGGTTTAAATTGCATTTTTTTACCTTAAAAAAAATGTGAAAAATCGTTTTTTAATGTAACCCGAAAACTACTGACTTTAGGAAAAAATGGTATATAGTCAAAATTATTGGTCTAATAAAACTACATCAGTTTTTTTATAGAAATTTTTTGTAGCCCTTTTAGTTTTTGAGATATTAACGATTTAAATTTAAAATAAAAACTCAAATATTTTAAAAACTTAAAGAATTACGAAAAAATGTAAAGGGCAAAAAATATGCCTTTTAGTTGGCTCTATAAAAATAGTTATATAGACATTTTTAATAAAATAAGTAATAAAGGAGATATAAGCAAAAAAGTATTTTGGTCATTAAAAATTCCACTAATAATATTTCTTTGGTACAAGTAAGTATACTAACTCCGTCCCATTTAAAAATTAATTTAAAATGTTCTATTTATTGAATGAAACAAATTAATACACATGTGCCTCGAGGCAATGGGGGATAACCTAGTGGCACGGATTTTTATTTAATTTTTTTTTGGTCCAAAAACTGTACCCATACCTATTCACTTTAAACTAAAATAAAATTTAAATTTTATTTAATTAAAAAAATAATAATAATAAGTGCCTCCTCTATCTGGCTGTTATATAACTGGCAGGACGCTTAACATTTCTCGATCTTCTATGCTTTTATGTGTATAGCTCATCGTTTAAATATTTTAATTATCGATTTAAATAATAATATTATTAATTTATAAAGACAGTTACTCGTTCAGAATGATCTTGAGAAAATTTTAATGATATTTTTAACATATTTTTTTTAATAGTTTTTTTTCAGTTGAATTATGTTTGAATATGTTTAAACTTTAATCATATTTTAAAGTAGTAAATAAATGGGTAAATACCATAATTTAAATAAGAATGGCTTTAAGCCTAGAAGAAGTAGATAGCTTAATAAGAGAAATGTTTTAAAAGTTTAATACTAAATAAACTATATAAAAAATATGTTAAATTTACGATTAAAATTTTCTTAGGATCATTCTGAGCGAGTAACTGTCATTTAAAAATTATTGATATTAATATTTAAATCGATAATAAAAACATTTAAACGATGAGCTATACACATAGTAGCATAGGAGATCGAAAAATGTTAAGCGTCCTGTCAGATATATAACACCCAGATAAAGAAGGCATTTTTTTTCAATTAAATAAAGATTTAATTTTATTTTAGTTAAAGTTTCAAGTAGATTGGAATGTGTACAGTTATTGGACCAAAAAAAAATTAAATAAATTATCCGTGCCACCAGGTTATCACCATTGCTTCGAGGCACATGTGTATTAGTTTGTTTTATGCAATGAATAGAACATTTTGAATTAATTTTTAAATGGATCGATGCTGTTATACTTGTACCAGAAAAAATATTGTTTAAGCAAAATATTTAAGGGCCAAAATCACTTTTTTGCTTATATCACCTTTAATACTTATTTTATTAAAAATATGTATAATATAACCTTTTTTATAGAACTTACTAAAAGGCATATTTTTTGTTTATTACATTTTTTCGTAACTCTTTTAATTTTTAAGATATTTGCGTTTTTATTTTAAATTTAAATCGTTAATATCTTAAAAACAGTTTTCGGCTACAAAAAATTTTTAATAAAAAAAATGACGAAGATTAATTAGACCATTAATTTTGATTATATACTTTTTTTTCCTAAAATCAATAGAATATAAAAAAAAATTCATGCGGTTCTCTTATAGGCTTGGTTTTTTGCGGTGGCCTCCCGGACTATATGATATACCACTCTTACCTGATTATGGGCCTCGACAAATCCTAACACGCTTATATTTCCATTTTCCTTCTTTTCTTTATTGGAGGTTTTTAATATTGGCTTCGTAAAAAAGCCGTATGTTTTTAAATTATGTTCCACTCGTCGAAATATATCCTTAAATGGTTGCCGTCTTTCCGGGTAGCGAAAAAAATATAAATTTTGCGCCCTTTCTTCGTTTTTTTCCACTTTCAATATAAAGTGATATCATATCAAATTTTTTAAAATGTTGTTAAGTCATTTTCACAAAATAATATGGAGAAATAAAAATTGACGTTAGATGTTAATAAAAACTAAAATGTTAACATAGTTTCGTTTTTAGGATATTAGCTTTTGTTTCATAGCCTACGGTGGTTGAAAGTAATAAAGTTTAAATAAATTGCATAGCAAACAAATATCATTCATAGTGTGTTTATATTTTTAAAAAGGTAATTCTGGTATGCTATTTTTTTTAAATAAAATATATAGGGTGTTTTATTCAAAAAATAAGGTTAGGTCCGATAACTTTTTTACCTGACCGTCTTTACTGATGATAGAACTAAAAATGCGGTCCAGTTGCGTGATATTAGTTATAAGAATTATAAATTAAATAAGTGTAAAGCCAAACATAAAATATATAAATCTAATAGGAACACTGCAGTAAAAATTGTCAGAGAGGAAAAAATTAAGTTTTTTAAATCGAAAGAAAGGAGATTCAGTTTGATAATGGTGAAGTAGTTAGTGACAAAAATGTATTGCACGACAAATTAAATATGTTTTATATCAATAGCATAGATAATATAATTAATCAAATAGATCAATCACACTCTGATATGGGCCGTTTGGGCTCTGATTCTTTAAATTATTTTTCAGATTTTAAGTTAATGCATAAAGAATCACTAAGGAAGACTGAGTTGGATATTCCTTTGATCAAAAACGTTTAAGAAAGTATAGGAAATCCTTCATTAAATTTAAATAATTCATCTCTAGAACAACGTGTTGTTCCATTAGATTTAAAAATCTCCACTGTCGTGCCTGTGCAAAAAAAGGATAATTGTGTAGAAGCGGAAAACTTCCGACCGATTAATAGGTTACCTTCAGTAGAAAAAATATTAGAAAAAACTGTATATGGCCAACTTGCTGACTTCATTGAAGTTAATCATGTAGTAATCGAAAAACAGTCAGGATTTAGATGGCATCATAGCCCTGAGACTGCACTGCAGTGTGTGCTTGATGAATGGAAGAGTGAAATAGATTACGGTAATATGACTCTAGCAGTTTTATGGATTTACAACGGGCTTTTGAAACTATAGATCGTGGTATCTTAATGTCTAAATTATATAATATTGGTCTGCGAAGGACTGTCTTAAAGTGGTTTGACAACTACTTGAAGGACAGAAGACAAAGGGTAAAAATTCATGGGATATCATCCGGGGAAGTTATAAACAATCATGGTGTTCCACAGGGAAGCATTCTGGGGCCAATACTTTTTCTGTTGTATATTAATGACATTCTGGGTGCTGTAGAGACAGAGGGAGTTAAAATTCATCTATTTGCGGAAATACTTTGGTGTATGTTTCTGGCACTGACGTAGAGCCTTTAGTTATAAAGATGAATAATGCACTGAACAGGATTTACAAGTTTATGTGTGGAAATCTGTTAAGTATTAACGCAACTAAAAGTAAATATATGTTAATAGCCACCGAGAGAGTTAAAACATACTTTGCTAGGAACAGCTTCTCTATTCAGATTGTAAGTGGTAACATTGAACAAATTACAAAAATTAAATATCTAGGCTTTATAGTAGATGATAAACTAAGATTTAAAGAGCATGCAAATTTTGTTGTTTCTAAGTTAAGCAATTCTATAAACTATTTATCACGATGTTCATCTTTTCTCTCTTTTTGGTCAAAGCTCACAATATATAATACAATAATACTACCACATTTTAATTATTGTGCAACTATTTTATATGTGCTAAATAAAAATGAATTAAATAGATTGCAAAAATTACAAAACAGGCAATGAGACTGATATTGTGCTGCTCCAAATATACTCCGATTAGGCTAATGCATCAGTGCTTACAATGGTTGCCAGTTTCGAAATATTTTAAATTTTGTGTTTTGGTGTTAGTATTTAAAATTAAACTGGGTAATGCTTCTTCCTACCTGGTTAATAGATTGAATTATAAATAGTGACATACATTCCCATCATACAAGACAACAAAATAATTTTTTTATTACACCAAAAAATAAAAAAATATGCCAAAATTCCCTTTTTTATAGGTTTGGATACGTTTAATAAGTTGCCTCAGGAATTGAAAAATGTCAATTCACTTACAACTTTTAAAGCACAACTTAAGACATATCTTCTAAAAGAGTGCAACATTTTGTAACATGTATATTAGCTGTTTGTCTTTTTTGTGTTAATTTTTTTGTTTGTTTTGGGATTTGCCTTGCTGACCCCAAATTAGATTATTGTTTTCTTTGTGTATTTTTATAATCTTTTATAGTTATTTATTTTTTAGTGATTTATTTTAAGTAGTTTTGACTTTTATTTTATGTATTTTTATAATATGACGTATTTTAAAACTATTATGCTTCTGTTAGTTGGTCTTTTTTAAATAGTTTAATGTGGCTGTGATTACTTATTTCTTTTGTTTTGATTGCTCGAAGCAAGGTTTTGTAATTCATTTTAACTATATTTTATTAGCCTATGTAAATAATTGATTAGCTGAAACATTTGCTAAATAAAGAATTAAATAATAATAAAATAATACTTATTCTGAAAACGGGAAATTATTCAACAATCATTACAAAGAAACTTTTTTATAAAACGTTTCTCTGTATCTTTTTTAACTAAGAATATATAGGGTCATTCTGAAATTGACAATGTCTGATTTTTCCCCGTATCTCTCAAGCGAGCGAAAATTTTCAAATTTTGATTTTACCATTTTAGGTTTAACCCAGAAAGAGCACATGAAGCCTATATTACTTTTTTGATGCACTAACAATTACGGAGATACCCTATAAAAGTGTGGAAAATGAACACTCTGTACATCAGTGTTGCCGCTGAATAGAAGTTATAAGAGCAAAATTTACCATATTTAAAAATTTCCGCCATATATGGAATCGTTAAGAGAGAATATCTTGCTCATGGGGTCGTACTATTGGTTTCGCATACAATTCTCCATAATTTACGGACTTCTCAGTATAACTATTCTGAAGTGGATCCATCTTGATAATGCTGAGTTCAGCATCAAGGGTTGCTTGGTCACTGCATTAAGTGGTTGCTTGTTTATATAAGCTGAATAAGCTTTTAACTATTTCAAGTTTGGTTGCTTCAGAATGGTTTGACTGGAAATTAAGGTACTACCCCGTGTTCGTTTGAAATGATAGCTAAATTGAGGTAAAATTCTGGATTATCTAGGTATCCTTTATGGCGCTGCTCTGACGCAACTGACTCCCAGGCCGTTTAAAATTTTTATAAAGGCATAGTCTGGGTTCTTTCAAGTATGAACGCCAGGACAAGTATCACCAATTTCTGTTAAAGCCCCCAAAACTTCACAGAGACACAGACTGCGCCTCCCCTTGTAAATTAGAGCTTTATTCCCAGTCGTCACAGGCCGACACTACTACGCACATGTTGTTTCCCGTTTGCCCAAGGGAGACGAAACGAGTCTCCGACTTCCACACATAAGAATTCCTCAAAATGGTATGTAGTCCTCAAAATACCCGTGCAGTTTTTATGTCTGAAATTACACAGTTCCACCTAAAACTGATTTATAGTATACCACTAACACGATCGTATTCGCAACCTTTATCTTATTTTTGTTTAATGTGATTAAAAATAACATATAAGTAGATGGGACAAAACAACGTGACATCCTGAGAAATTTTATACTGGTAGATCACACTCAAGTAACTTTTGCAGAAAACACAATCGTAAAATTCAAAAGCATTAAAAAATGTATAGGATTCATTATACAAATGTGGATCATATAAAATATACAGTATGCATAAAAAAAATTTTAGGTAATATTAATTAAGGGCTTAATAGTAAATTTCGGTAACTGACTTACATAAGAGTTACCATACACCATTTATATATAGTGTTTTCTTTGTTATTAATTAATATATAGTAAATTCATTAAATAAGTTGTTTATATAAATAAATTAAATATAAAAGTACCTGGTTTTAAAACACAGCATTTAAAAATAAATATACCGGGTGTCCAAATAAGAAAGGACGGCGGCTGTATCTCGGAAACTATTTATTGCACACCGTTGGGGAGAGAATTTATTTAGTAAGAGTGGTTAAGGGAAATAGCTGAAAATTATTTTTAACTTTTTAAAACTACCGCGAGATGGCGGAATCGCAACGGTAAATTAAAAAACCTGTTTTTTCTCCAAATTATACTGGTATTAGGTACAATTTTGATAACATCACCAAAAACTAACCAATTTTACATCAGTTTGGTTAAGGACTTTTTGTCGTATTTTCAGTAATAAGGGTGGGGACACGATAAATAAAGCAACTTTCAAATAGCTCCATCTCCTACAGCTTTTATCGAAAGTGGTTCAAGTGGTCACTCGTTTAAAAGAAAATTTAAAGCTCTTTTAAATGTCTTTGGTGTCGGCTAGTTTGTGGTTCACCAGGTATGGTTGTTTAAGGAAAACTCGGTTTTAAGATTTTTTTGGGGAAGTTAAATACGACGATATGATTTTTTATTGTAGATTTAGAAGAGGAAAAAATCCGTATACTCTGGCGAAAACTGCGTTTTGATATATACATTCGTTTTCGAGTAATTTCAAACTAACCTATTTTTCAAATGATAAATAATATTAACAATTAATCAAAACAGTCTTTGTGACAGAGTACAAGAATAATTATTATAGAGTAAAAGAAAAAATACTAGACACTATTTTAAAGTTTTTATTGAATTCACTAGTTAACAGAATTAACAATCGAAATCATGAAAATGCCGTGATGGGGGCATTAATTAACTCTAATTTGAATGTTGGTTAAGTGGGCTTGGAAATAAAAAGAAGAACAAAAAATTGGAAAACGACATGACTTATTTAAATTAACAATTGTCATTTCCAATTCAATTTTTAAATATGTGTTGCCTTAATATGAACTAATCTGCATAAAAAATGATGATTTCAAATGAAGCATAAACATGCTAGCAGTCTCTATATTTAAAAATTGAAGTAAAACTGACAACTGTCAACTTAAAAGAGTCATGTCGTTTCCAATCTTTTGTTCTTGTATTTATTTCCAAGCCTACTTGACTAATACTTAAATTAGAATTAATAAATGCCCCAATCACGACCTTTTTATGTTTTCAAATGTTCTTTCTGTTCTCTAGTGAATACAATACAAACTTTAAAATAGTTTCCCATGTCTTTTTTTAAACCTTACAGGAAATATTCTTTTACTCTGTCACAGAGACTGTTTTGATTAATTGTTAAAATTATTTTTCATGAAAAACAGGTTTCTTTAAAATAACTCGAAAACGAATGCAGATATCAAAACGCGGTTTTCGCCAAAGTGTAGGTATTTTTTCCTAAAAAACAAGTTTACCTTAACGCCTTCTAGTTGGTGAACTAAAAACTAGCCAACACCGAAAAGGACGACATTTAGATTTTTTTTTTCAAACGAGTATCCACTTAAACCACTTTCAATAAAAGTTGTAGGAGATGGAGCTATTTGAAAGTTGCTTTATTTATTATCTTTTCCCACCCTTATTATTGAAAATACGATAAAAAGTCCTTATAGTTTTAGAAACTTAAAAATATTTTCCAGTTATTTCTCTTGGCTATTTTTACTAAAAATATTTTTTCCTTAACGATGTGCGATACAGTTTCCGAGATACAGCCGGCGTCCTTTCTTATTTGGACACCCGTTACATGTTTAAGAAAAATCTCAAACCTTTACCGGATTCTTTAACAGAGCTTAATTTAATTACACTATTGTTTGTGTATTCGTAATATTTTTTATGTGGACCTTCTAACGGTAAGAATTTCTAAGAAATCCATGTGTCTTCCTTTTGGACCATTTTACACAGGTTTTACTTTTTCATTACTAAATAGGTGGTTATTGTCAATGAAGTGTTCAGCGAAGCCCATTTTTCGTTCATTACATGTAAGCCTATTTTCAATACTATTGCTAATACCATTAGCATAGTTAACATTTTTTAATTTTCTGTAGACCTATTCTCTGATTTATAAAGCTGTTTCAGAATATTTTCAGGATTTTCATTTTTTATGAGTTTATCTAAGAGACGGGGATCTTACCCGTTGTTTTTTGCTATTGTTTTAAGAGGGTTCTCTGGTTTGATAGGTTAAAAAAACGATTTTTTTTTGCATAAATGGTTTTCTTAATATGTCTAGAATATGGTGGTAAAGTGATTTTTTAAAATTCGAAGCCATTATAAAGATACAGCAGTTAAAAGAGGCAGGTGTTCGGAGTGCTGAGAGGCCGACTCTATTGTGTTCTGTCGGCTTGATACCTGAGACCCTTCTATACAAATATATGCTTATACAATAGAGACAAGTTAAAACAAGTTTAGGAAAAAAATTGGTGTAGTTATTAACGTTGTGAAATTTATTTTAGTCTTGGTATCGCAGATTGAAACTTAAATCGCGTTTTTCTCAACTTTTCCCCATTATATCTCAAGAAGGGCTTGACCGATTCATTTCAAATTCATAGGGTCGACTCAGCACATATAGACGCACGGAATGGCCTGTTATCACCCCGAAATTAAAAATATTTTTTATTTTTTAATAGAAAGTTAACAAAAAATACATGAAATTCGAAATTTTTTGTTCCGAAGTCTATTAAAAGTCCAATTTTCAAAATTTCCTTTCATTCCGTGTATTTAAGCTTACAGAATAAAACGTCGCCGACTTTTCTAGTTTCAGATAAGCCAATCAGCTTATTTCGTAGAGGAAATGAGCGTCTATTTTTTTTGAGGCAGGTATCTTCAAAGCGCTATAACTTTGGTTCTAATGAATATTTTTATCTAACAATTTATATGTATACTCTTGAAACACTTATAAATAAATGATAAATACTTAAAAGTTTTACCTCCTCATTGGTCCTCACAAAAAAAACCCAAAAAATGCATAAAAATTAAACCGTCAAACCAGAGAACCCTTAATTGTTTCAAGTTTCTTTATAGTTTTCATTATTTGTGGACCTGGATAAGACTATAAAGAATGACATTTTTAACTGCCAAGACTAATTTGATTTAAAATACATAACAGTATCGGTGGTAGGTTTCTAAATATATCAAGTTCTATTTTATTGCCGTTATGGAAAAGCTTTATATCTAAAAAAAAAAGTGAGTTTTCCACCTCTGTTCCCGTGATAAACTGAATCTTTTATTGAATTTTTAAAAAAATGACGATAAGAAAATGTTTCGCGCAATGTAATTCGGCCTTTATAAATTGTTTTCCGAAACTTTAGGGCCAAAGGTATTTGGCACTAAAGCCCACATTGGTTTTTGGCAGGTCAGATATTAAATAACCATCACAGGGACCAGGTATAAAAACAACAACAGGTTCTTGGACTGGACATTTTATTAGTTTTTAAAAAAACACTTAATGCACATTAAAATTAAATTAATATCAGTAGTAAGATTCTTAACTATTTACTCGACTAGAACATGTTTTGCTCTCCTCAAATAAAAATGGTGCAATACATTACGTTTATATATACAAGTGTAATTAAAATTACTATGCAACAGTATGGATTATTAAAAATGCTTATTCAGATCCTTACCGTTGCAATTTACATACGAGAGAGCTTTTGGTCTAAAACGACATTAATGTCCTCTTATTTTTAATTCGCAAAAACCAATTCATACAAAAACAAAAAATAAAGTAAGGTATTAGAGAACATTAAATTTGTCTTAGTTTCAAAAAATCAGAATATTAAAGTTATTAAGCCACTTATTCTGCTTCCTTTTGGTTAACTTACGGTCCGCGTTTGGTTTATATCCCCCATGTATGTGTTAACAAATTTCAGCTGCTGGCAAACGACTCTAGACGGTAAGATAATTTAAGTTAACAAGACATTGCCTCATTTAATTTTTAACTTGAAACAAAGCAAGAGTAAAAAAAGTAGCGTTAAAGGTTATTTCATGCAAAACAAGTGACTTATTAAAAAGCAAAATTTATATTATTACCTGGTTTTACCAATATAAAGTGACTACAATCAGTAATGATCGCCTTAATAATTACTACATTGGTTGTTCTTAGTATTTTGCACCAAAATATTCTTTAGGATGTTTATATCTATGATCTGTTATTTTTTTTAGAAATAACGACTAACTTTTCATAACTGACTTTATCCTGTCTTGTCTAAACTCTGGGAAGATACATTTATGAAAACTTTTCCAACTACATCCAGAGTTTCTCGCAACAATGGCGATGAACACGTGTGTTGGAAGGAACGGGCTCAGAAATCCTTTGAAGTTGTTCTGTCAGTGGCGAAAATGCGTTTTATCTTTAACTTCTGAATAAAAATTTTGTTTTAATCTAAATAATAATAAAAACGTTATTAATAATTGTGTATAAAGTAAAAAGGTACTCCCCAAAAAAAGCCGCAGCAAAAATAGTTTCCGACTATAGGTATAGCCTGAAGGAACAACCACTGCACAAAATAGCCTCAACAAAATAGGTGAAAACAAAGCAGCCCTAAAGCAGAACTAACCAGAGTTATCTAAGAGCTCAAGTCCAAAAGGTGACCAATTTAGAAAAGAGCAGGATAGGGTAGAACTAAAGATGGAGCGATATGAACATTCAACTGGATAGAACGCTTCAAAAGTCCGTTAAAAATACGACCGTAAAATGGTATTATATTAGACTATTTAAGAAGAATATGTCTTCTTACATTTCAAATAAAAAATATTGTTGCAGCACAGAGCGTCCCAAAATAATCTATCAAGCGTTTTAATATAATTTAAAAAAAATATCAACCCAAAAAAGATATACATTTATTTTTGGGTATTTTTGTCGAAGCTATTATAACGAGTTAAAATAAAGTCGGCTATTTAGTTGGTAGTGAGGACTTGCTTTGTAACAAAAATTAAAAATGTAAAGTAACAAGTAGCAAATACATACACCCAATATTTAATAACGATTAGGTTTTTAGATTAGTTTACTCAGTCATTTAAAATATACGATAACATATAAAGGCCGCTAAAAATAGTTCCAACAAAAGCTATTATTTCAAGGCCTTTCTATTTGTCTAAATAAAGTAAATTTTTTGCAGACTTTTTTTTGTGTTTTTGGGAAATCATTTTTGAAAAAGCGTTTTTTTTCATATTTTGAATGTATAATATGTTAAAATAAACTGTAAAAAAAGAAAAAGGGAAATATTAAATATTTATGGAGATATTGTCAAAACATCAGCGTCCGCATACTAATCAGGTAGTCGGAGCGTAAGAAACTTTAAACGTGATTATCTCAAAACTGTCTTTTTAAAAACTGCTGTGCTGTAACTTAAAAAATTATTGACCGGTTAGCTGAAATTTTAAAGTTTTCTAGGACAAGAAACGGACCTATCGTTTAGTTGCAGTACCGGCTTTCAAAAGGGCATAATTCTTAGACTGTAGATCAATATTAAGAAGCAATTACAATATCGATGGCTTAGTATAAAAACCTCGTATTTCCATTTTTTTTTTTGACATTTTGGGGTTTTAGATATAAAATTACTTTTACTTATATAAAAGCTGCTAAAAAAATCGTCTGCGCAGTGCTGCTTTCTACAAATACAGGAACCATTGTATCAGCTGCTCCCAAGATTTAGTGCATTTAGTGTAAAGACCTTGTATATCCAAGGAAGATAGAGTGCATTTTAAGTGTTCACAGTTTGTTTTCTCAGTTCAAAACATTTGTGGGTATTAGTTCAAATCCAAAACATGTAAAAAAATTTAAATCTTTCTAGGCAAAATAGTGCAGCAAATCAGTTTTTTGTGTCTCCTACAAAATGTATATTTTGTGCCATACAAGGTTTTCATACTAAGCCATTGAACAGAAAAAAAAATAGAAATATTATTAAAAAATCATGCATAACCTTTACATCTTTAGTCAAAAGTCAAAAAAATGATTTTTCAACTTTTCAAATGGAAAAAAATTCATGAAATTATTGTTTGAAATATTTGTTTTTAACCATAAATTTCAATGCAATAGTCATTTTATAGAAATAAAATCATTAAAAAAATACATTTTTAGGTTACTGGGCACAGCGTCAGCATTTAGTTATCGTCTGGAGCCACTTTTTCACCTATAGGGATTAATGATTAAAAAAAAATGCAATTTTCGCTCCACCCTACAGTAAAGTACCGGGACTGCATCTTGAAACTGTAAAGATTATATTACAAAAAACCGGGGAAATTTATCAAAGTTATGTTGTTAAGACAAACTGTTTTGATTTATACCATTTTATAACCTGTTCAAAATGCGACGCAACGGGACGTACCGTTACGATCGAGTAAAAATAAAGCTTTCTTGGAAGATAGGGTGCATAATAATCACTTTTATAAACCAAACCAGCCGATCGTTTTTCCGGATGAGATAACCCATCTTAAAAAATACGTTGTGGGCTTAGATCCGCACTAGGCGAAAATCCAAACAGCCATGGTAAATATATTTATTTGGAACACTTATAATGGGCTATTAATCTAGGAAGACCAAAAAAAAAAATCAA